>VYZQ01019998.1:0-15556 GCA_013400655.1 Mystacornis crossleyi
AAAAAAGAAAAAAAAAGGAAGAATCCTAGCCTCCAACACTATCCAATAAGTAAAAAATGTGGTACTTTTATAGGCAGGGGAAAGTGTTAATTGTGGTGTTGCTAATACTGCCAAGCTGTGTTTGCAGACAGAGGGGCCCAGGCCAGCTCTGGCTGCGTAGTAACACCTCTTGCCAGTGTTGGTGACGGTATAAAACTGCTCACAAAGTACCTGGGGAAAGCACCGTCATTTCTGTGTATCCCAGAACTAGGTTTCTGGTCAGTTCTTGCTTGTCCGCAATTGACCTATTTCTCTACTGTGTGTCACAATTATATGCCTTCTTGTTTCTGATGTGGTTAAATACCACTTTCTTTCTACAAAGTGGTGTTGTCAAAACGGGAGAAATGTAATACTTCATCTAACAAACCCACTTTTTCTCCCTTAGATTTCTTCTTGACCCCTAATCTTTTCACTGTACTCTTCCCTTCATATACTGATTTCTTTTGCTTTCTGTAGGCTTTTACTTTTCAGTCACGCTTCGTGTATTTGGCAGAGTTCTTTGGTTTTTACTGCCAAATATCTTCACAGTGCTCTTTCAGAAAGTTTAATCCAAATAAATAAAATTTATTCCTTTAAGTAACCTAAGTTTTGTCTTTACAAAATCCTTTTTCTTCTTGTACTTAGCTATAGCATCTTTGGGGTCAGGATCATGTGAGAGTTGGATTTATGTACAGTTAATCTATGGAGCTGGGCCTTGCTAAGTTATACATGGTATTTCAGCTTAGTCTAGTCTGCTCTAAGAGATGATTCATTGTGTTGTGATTACTTGAGCAGACAGAGATGAGATTTCTCTTGTTGTGGAGATGCTGTCCATCTTTCCGGAGAGAGACTGTAAGCTACCACCAATATCAGACCCACAGAGGAGGATGGTCACAAGTGAATGGGAAGAGCAAAAGCTCTCTGCCAAATGGTTAGATTTCTCAGCAAAGAGTGATTGACATTAGCAAAAATGCTTTTCCTTTTTCTGCAAGTGAGATGCCACTGATAATTTGTTATTTGGCAAAGCTAATAACAAATAATGTAAAATGTCAAGATTTGAGGCAGAATGAGTTAAAATTAAAGTATCCTGGGGAGAACATATGAGGTTTTGCCCTCTAATTATCTTAAGAGGATCCTGTTACTTACTGAGATCATTTAACATTTAAAGCACAGTGCTAAACAACACTTCTGTGTAAATTCCTTCACTGCAGTTGGCCAGGTGAAAAAACTCTTACATTGATTTCTCTGGAAACAGTGGTACACTGGCTTTCCCCTAAGGATCTGAAAATCTGTCTTATGTTGTACATTGAGATACTGCTGTCATTATTTACAATACTCGTTGCTCAGTAAATCTGGGCCATGTGGGAACTACTTTGGATTCACTGTTTACCAGTAGACTACTGATCTATTAATTTTATAATACAATAAAACTTATTTCCTGTAAGAGGCAAATCCACAGAGCCCCAAACTCTACACATGAAGATGCCTGTTGTGGAGTTTTTGAGGTGATGATGTCTGTTTGAGCAACATCCTATGATTAAGTCTGGCTTTCTGTGTAAATATCAGTTAAATCACCAGGCTGCAGCATGCTCTAAAACTTGTGGTAGGAACCCAAACAATAGAATAAGCACATGTAAGCTTCTCCAGTGTTTTGTACTGATGAAAATACATCTACTATGAGAAGTGATATATGACATGCATATCCTATATGAATATCTTGTATGCATATGAGAACAGCTGTCCTGGGTAACCCAAAATGTTACTGTATTCCATATCTATCTGCGCCCAAAATTGTTACTGCCTCTTTAAGACCTGGAGCCATGATCAGAAATGGGACCAAGGGGTTGCTGAGGTCCTGTTAATAAGTCCGACTTGCCCAAGCAGAGCTCTCTTGGCTTTTGCCTTTCCCTGTCACTCTTGCTGGGAGAGCTGAGACCCCGTGGGTGGAGGGTTGCCTCCGTGTTCTTTTGTAGTAGCAACCGTAGCAACTCAAGAAACTGCAGTTCACAATCAAAGAGTGTTTCAGAGTGAAATCTGCAACACCTGTCGGCAGTGTGAAGCCAGAGCCTGTCCAGGGCCGGGCCACTGCATCTTGGTGGGGAGAGTCTGTTTTCTTCCCTCCCTCCAATCAGAGGAGGGACCTGAGGCACCAGCACCAACACTGATGGAGTCCCGTGGGTGGCACGAGGAAGTGAAGGGTGGTGGCAGTGACGCCAAACACACTGGCGATTCCTATCTGTCACTAGAACTGCTTTGGAAGTTCCTACATTCCCAGGAGGATTTGTCTGTTGTTGCATTTATCCTGTTTCCCGAGGCAGAGCGGAGGAGAGAGAGAGGCAGCAGGCAGGAATTACGCAGTGAGACTAATTTAATTAATTAACAGCTCTTTTATAGGATAATCTTCTCATAGTTTAATTGGTCAATTTTCTAACCAACCCTCTGGGGTGATTGGTCGAAACTATATCAAAAATATTTTCTCTACTTGTTCGAAACAATTTGCAGGTGTCTATAGTTTAGAAAATTCTACTGATAGCTTCTGTGAGGAATCGAAATTTCACACAGGATTAGAAAGTGGCAAGAAAAATTCTTGCAAGCAGCCTTTTTCGTATCCACATTTGTCCACCATTTTTTTCCATTTGTCTGCCAGACATTTCAATTGTCTGAGGAGAGCATCATCCTGGGGAGGGAGGGGGAGGTGGGGGTTATTGCCATTTTCCCTTTGTCTTTCAAGCCATTTGGTTAGCTGTGGGGGCTGTAATTTTGGTGTTGCTTCACAATTTTGCTTCTCTTTGTTCCCAGGGAATTTTTGAGATTTAGGAATTTTGTATCTAGTGATTATTTACTGTCATTTTTTGCCTGTTGCTGTTTAGCTGCTTAGTAAACTGTTATTTTTTCATTTATGTCTGCTTATATTCATTTCTCCTAATTGGTCGAAAGGCATTGGTTAAAACTATAAGGCAAGACAACTAATTTTAGACTGTCCACCTCTTAAATTGTCTTAAATCAATACAATTTGGTGTCCAAGTAAAAGGGGCCTGAGAGAGAAAGTGAGAAAATAAAAATCTTGTCAAAAACATTTGTGTATTGGATACAGAACCCACTAGTCACCATCCTACACAGTCTAACCATGGGGGTGTGGCGCTGAAACTTGTATACTTCATATATATGGGAGATTTTGCCTGAGATATGTTTTTTTTTTTTTTGATCAGGGACACAAGCCAAGATTGTTTTGTTGATATACTCTGCAATATCAGCTTATGTAAAGATAACATCAGAGGCAATGAAAATTATTTGGGATGTTTATTTGCCTGTCCTGGTCTCTGCTTCTTCTGGGGGTTTATTAATAATCACACCTAGCCTGTTGGAGAAAGAGCAGGCAATGATTTTTTCCAGACTTTCACCTCCTTCTCTCCCTTCAGGTCTGACACATCACCTTTTGAGAAGGTTAATTTCCTTCTGAATGTTGAAAACGCTGTATTTTTGTTGCTAATTCTGCTATGTCTCCTCTATACAGCCTATAATACAATCAAGCCAGTATGATCATAACATGGCCAATGAACAGGCCAAATATACCTCTCAGTGACAGAGGAATAAACAGAAAGGCATCTATAATTAATGGAAAATTTGGCATTAGATACCATCAGATATTATATTATTTATATTTAAATAATATAAATGTTTAAATGTAAATAAACATAAATAAAAACAAATATAAATTTAAATAATATAAATGTTTACCGGGAGTACAATCCTGGCTCTGTTGAAGTCAAGTAGAGGCCCAGTTTTTAAAAGGACTGTGAAACTGGGATCTGAGCTCTTTTCAAAACTTCTTTTGATGAGAACAGTAGTTCTTACAAAGAACGCTTGTAGATGAAGGCTGGAACTAGATGGTCTTTAAGGTCCCTTTTACCATGTTCTATGACACTATGGTTAGGCATCACATCAGAGATTTCTGGAGAAAAGCCACTGAAAGAAGTAAATTATTTCCTAACTTAAAATGCATGACAAAATTATGTCAATGTCTGGAGGAAATTAAAAATCTTTTAAAATATTTGGGTGAGTTGGATCCATATAAATCAGTAGTGGGGAGTTTATTTGCAAAACAAAACCCCCAAATCATAAATCCAAAAAAACATTCCTTAAGCCCAAAGAAAAGCTGATAAAAAGGTAAAATTTCACTTAAACAAAATCCCAGATTCAATCAAGATTTCAGTGGTTTCAACAGCTCTTTTAATTTTTGTGTTACAAAGCTTCAGCTTAAAGGAGTGTCATCTATCCTCTTTTAGAATAACTGAATAGTAATAACTCTCCTTACACATAAGTAATAATTGAATTCAAACAGAGAGGAATTTTCACAGCTCTGAAAGCCATGGGAAATACTGATGTGCAAGTGGTACAATAGCATGCAATATTTTAATGTGTACACACAAGGGAGCAACTCTCCAGAGACCTGCCACATTTCATGATACTCTAAACTGCGTACAGTATTGGATGAGACACTGTGCCTTGTCTTGCTTTATGAAACACTTTTTAATGGCAAGTTGCTTGTCCTTCTTAATCATGAGATACACAGAAAAGGTCAAGGGATTGATCTGAATCTAACTCTTTGATATCTTAGGTTGTCCTGCTGAGCATTCAGCCATCTCATTAGTCTCCAGATCTGACTGACTCCTGTGGAATCTATATACAGTGGGAGAAACTAACCCCACACAGATACCTTGCAGCAGATTTCAAGTCAGAATTACAATTTAATAGAAAGACTACAATAAATGCAATGAAACAGAAACACTGGCTTAAAACCACAAAGTCAGAGTACAACCTGGCCCCTATTGGTCACAGTGGTGGTCACGGTCCAATTAAGTGCTGTTGAAGTGATCGGTGCAGTCTTGTTGAAAGCAGTGGTCCTGTGGAAGGTCTGGTCCTCTGGATGTCCAGTGGTGGTGGTTATTCCCAAGGCCCAAAGTGCCCAGATTATATACAGGCAGGAATGTTCAGTACCTCCCCCAGGGTGGGGACTTTCACATTGGGTGATGTAGTCCTGTGAGTCATAGGATATTTTTGGGGTCCCTGATGGTCGTTTCAGCTGTCTATCCTGCTGGTGCCTATTCAGTTCATTATGGCCTATTAGCAGAGACAACCCCCTCAGGATGGATGGGACTGTGCTTCTGCTTCCCTGGAGGGAGTTGTCAGGGCTGAGTAATTGGTGGGAAGAAAAAGAAACATTACCCTGCCTCACAGGGTCTCCTCTTTTTCCTTATCTCACTTAACACACAGCCTGCCTGAGGGGTGGGGTGTGCACTGGGCTGCTGTTGCAAACAACCCACTGTTAGTAGTTCATTAGGAATAATGTAGATGGGTGTAGAATACATACTTTGACTACTCCCATAGTAGTAGTAGGTCTCCCATGAGTCCATATTGGCACTCTTCTTTCTGTAACCACAACAAGCTGTAACAATGGTCAAAAGATTTATTGTCCCAGCTCATTTCTAAGTGGACAGACGTGAACTGTAGTAATGATATGGCATACAACCTTCTCTCCAAATGAATATTTGTCATTGATGACTAATAAGAAATGGCATCTCCTAGCCTGAAATAGCCATTATACATTGTAAGGATGATTTTATTGAATGACCCATCAAATAATGAGAACCAGTTGCTCAACAGTTGGAGCAAACTGAGAAACCTTTGTAAAAAGTTGCAGATCGTAATTTGGTTCAAAGCAAGTTTTCTGAAAGCTATATAGCATACCAAAGGCTTTCTCTAGATGTGTAGTCTTGTATCCTAAGCCTGCTGAATGGCTAAAACACATATGAAAGCTGTTAAATTCTCTTTAAAGACTGTAGCACTACTTCTGCTTTACTATCTTGCCTTCGGTGTTTAAATTTCTCCCACTTTCTTGATAGCTCTGCCTATATATTTATTAAATAAACATAAGAAAAGTAAACCATCTTAGAACATAGAGAAACCAAGCACTGATGGTGCTGAGAGGATTATTCTAAATTAGTTCTTTACTTACGCTCATGGGTGGTTCAATTTTTTCTGTGAATCATGCCCTGTCTTCTTTGATTGGGAAGTGGAAAGTGAATGGTGCTGTAGTGATATTCATAAGAGATACTTTGAGACTAGAGGAGTATTTAAGGCAGATAAAAGTTATGCTGCCTCTTGGGACCGCTGAAAAGTGCTGGAAAAGTAAGGTTTCTTGCTGGTTTGGCAAGATCCTACCTATTATGCTATAATGTGTCTTAATACAGAGGGTCACAGTCTCAACCAAATTTTGAGGAGTTTATGAAGTCCCAGATGTTACATCCCTTGTTCTCCTGTTGTGGCTGACCGTAGTTCACTTAACTGTAAAGGGATTTTTGTCTGACTGTACTAATTTTCCTTCTGAGCAGTAACTTGGAAAGAGAAAAGACTGGTTTTAGCTGGCATTGCAAGAATAAAATAAAACCAGAATAAAGACTTGAAGCAAACTGCTCCATTTATATAATTCAATGTTTTCAACTCTTTCTAACCTTTAGACATTGAATCTTAAAAATTAATTGCTTGTTTTTGTAACATATGAGTGGTCAAATGCATTGATTGTTGGCATAATTCTGCTTTTGTGATAATCAGGAGTAATAACTCCAATTGACTTCATCTGGAGCAGAGGTAGAGCAGTGTTTAATACTGTGGAAAAAATATCTTGAAACTATTGTTAATGAAAAATACATGAAAGTATAGAAGTTTGAGTACACATTTCTATTATAAGAAGTTTATTAGTATTGCTACATCATTAACCATAAAAACATAAGAAAAAAATAATAGCTTACTAGTTTAAAGACATAATATATTTCTGACCTTGACTTTTTACTTGGCTTTGTAGTGTGCATTTCCAACCACAAAATTGTCAGTGCAGAATTTTGGACAAGACTGATGTGAAAAACGAGGTTCACTCTTCTGGTAAAATTTTAAAAAGTTTAATAAAATGACAATTAGGAGACAGGAAAGCAAAAATTATGTACGGCTGGGTGCTTGGCCTGCAGCCAGGAGCGCACCCTAACTCAAAAACATTTCTTTAAATGTACCAGCATGTTGCATATCCATAGACCCTCATGCATGATTCAAGCATTCCTTTTTTGGTGCTCCCTTGGTTTCAAGCCCCTCATTCCCTCTTGCAGATCAATTTAACATTTTATTACTTCTTGTAGTTCCATCTTGCAGATTAAATCTTGTGGCTCCATCTTGTTGCCTCTGAGATCTGTTGCTATTATCTTCATCCAAATAGGGTAATCCAAGATTGTGGGGAATTTTCTTGACTATCTTTATTATTCTCTGAGTTAACTACATGAACAAAAGAAGCATTCTACATATTCATGCTATAGCCTAAGAAATATATATATCACATTATTATTTTTAAGTTTTGTTAATAGCAGAAATAAAAGAAACTGTATTCATACAGCAAAGTTTTCTAAAGTTACACATATAGAATTCATTTTAATATTTGCGAAAAGCCAATAATATAATATGTACTTGTAACACTGACAAGTTAGATATGACCCTCAGTTTTAGAAAAGTCCTAGCAGTAAAACTGGCTGGATGGGAATGAACCTACTGCTGAATTCTTGCAGCTCGTAGGAGATTTTTACTGGACATCATTATTCAGTGGCCAGCTGAAGCACAGTTCTGTGTGCCAATGCATCACCATGAAGTAATGCAGTTTAACACTGATACAGCATAAAATCAAGGAGTTGCTAAGCAGAAATATTCCACTTTATGCCAAATCACTCTAGAGCTAAAATACTTTATTCCAAGCTACATAGCACTGGATAAAATTAGCAAAGGTGAAATACACTTGTTCTATCAGGAAATAATCTAGTAGAAAATTTCTGACCTGCATTCTCTCTTGTATTCTTACTCTATATAAAACATGTTCTTAATATGTGTGGGAAGCCAATTCAGCCATTTTTGGTTTGCCTCAACTCTGGTTGTCAGGAGGCATGTGGAGAATGGGGTGCACATGTGTTACTTGCAGGAGGCAGCCAGGAGTGAGGGAAACCCCGTATCTGAAGAGGCTTCGCCTCGCAGCCAATCAGGGCAGAGAAAACTCCCATGATTAGACTGCGAGCAGCCTCCCCCCCACCTCCACGCAGGCTTGCTAGTGGGGGATGCTAGCGAGTGCATGGATGGCTGGCCAGAAATGCCCGCCAAAATGAACCTGCGAAGCCAAACTGGGGGAAGAGTTTGGGAGCACATAAAGGCAGCTAACTGCCACACCACGGGGTCTTTTTGCTTTGGGGTCGCTGCGGGGGGGTGTCGGCTTGGCCCCTTCTGCTCCCGCCTTTGCACCCTTTTTTCTGCCTACCTGCCCGCCCACCCGCCTGCCCGCCCGCCCGCCTGCCTACCCATCCGCCTGCTGGCTCACCTTCGCACCTGTCCTGCCTTGCTGCCACTTCGCCCTGTGTTCTTGCCTGCACCCAGCTTCACCCACCGTCGCCGCTTTGAAGTAAATGGATTTGAAAGCTGAGATTTCAGCAGTATAATATTGAACACTTATTAGTGAAACAAAGACAAAAACAGTGCTGGGTGCTTAGCTTATTGCCAGAGGCACAGTTTCATTCATTCTATTGAGAACTTAAGTACCTTTTCAGACTGTTACATATTTATTAAGCTCAAAAAGAAAGTTACACTTTACTTGGCTTTCCCCTCTAATTGATCTCTGCCCCCTCCTGCCAGCACGGCGCCTTCTCAGAGACTGGATTTTCTCAGAGTTGAGAGCAGAGATCCTCCCTTTGGTGCAGCTGACAGTTTCTTTGGGGACGTGTGAATTCTGTGAGATAACACGCTTCCTGGGATACTTGTGGCTTATTTCCTTTCTCTCTTTAACATGCCTTGCTCTTTGGCTCTGTGGTTTATCAACTTAAGACATTTATTACTATGCACTTATTACTACGTTCTCTAGTATATTACAACTACTTCGAGGTTACAATACATTCTAACTTTATTCCTACTTAACTCTATTTTACTTAACACTATTTTGCATAATACATTATCGCAAGTGAATGTTGAATCCATATTTGAGAAAGCCAGCATCTATCATTCACTTATTTATGGCAGCTTGGAGATTGTACCCAGCTTGCCACGGAGACTATGCAAGCACACCACGATTCACAACATGCATGGTCCGTCTACCAAAAAATAGCCAGGGTTCCATGGTAAAGCTGTTCCCGGTCTTCTGTTCCTTCCCTCCCTCCCCCTTCTCTTTTTTCTCTTCTTCTTTTTTTTTTTTTTCCCCCTCAATAAATGGTTTTCAGACATAATATTGCCATTGTTCATGCTTGATTTTTCGTCAGAAAAATATATCAAAAGAATCCGTCTCAGCTCCTCCTTTTTATAGCGGAATGGAACAATATGCTAGGGTACCAAGGACTCACAGGGGAATTTGTAACACCTAGGGATGGGGTTTTAAAAATCAGCCCTGTGCTTTGAAGAAGTTAAAAAAATTCTGCTTGCATCACACTTCTTGTACAGCAGTAATTGTAATACAGTTTTCCTCAGCTCTAGTTTCCCAGCTGTGGATGAGGTGATTCTGAAAACACTCAAGTCAGGCAAGGATACATGGCCACTGAAGCATGTTTTCTTCCAGTATGAGACAGACAGCACCAATCCCGGTTTTACCCTGTTTTCTGTAGGCCATTGTTTGTTAGGAAAACATAGAAAACAGGATGCAAAAGTTTAGATTCATCTGACTGCATACAGGCTGGCTAAATCCTCACCTCTATGAGACATATTTTACAAGGTTTCCAAAAAATGACCTAGTTTACTGTGCAAGAAAAATTAAAATAAGACAAATACCATGAAATATATAACTGAAAGTGGACTTGGTTTCTAATTAACATGCAAGAAAGAAATTAAGGGTTCTGATTGGATTTTTGTTTTATCGCTGGCATTAGTAGAAATAATTAAATTGTGCAAGATTGGAAACATGATCCTGTTCTTAATGCAGTCAGTTGTGGTTTTATCACTGATTTTTTTGGATAAGGTTCCTGGTCCTTAGTCCTTTCAGTTTTATTGTCTAGAAGCTTAGGCCTGCTTTTAGTAATTTAATAATCCTTTTCTGAATTAGGTTTAATGTTCTTCCTATTTATTTGTACTAAAGAAACTACAACTATTCTTTCAAGTGCTTAATTGCTGTTTGGATGGGTGGTCTTATTCCTCTTAAAAGACTAAAGTGTTGAAAAAACCCATCAAGTCCTGACATTAGCTATTTATGGCTTCATATTAAATGTCAGATTGCAATTTAGTGTAGAATTTAGAACTTTAAAAACTTTAATTTGGTTTATAAAGTAGATTCAGATTATATGGGACTTGCACAATCCTCCCTGAAATTACTTATTTCTGTGGACAACTGAATGACTTTCAGCTGTAATTTTTAGGCATTTTTTCAGTATTTGTCTATTTGTTTAAGTAAAATAAGCCAAATAATTCTAGACAGAAAACCAAATTACTGAAAAGATACAGCTTGATGCACAGGCCTTCAGCGATACAAGGAGATACTCTGTATCAAAAGGCTATAATTAGCAACTAATTAGATTATTTCAACAAAGAAACAAGTCAACATAAATATTCAGAATATTGAACATAAGAATGTAAGGGTGAGATGCTGCTGCCATTAACAGCAATGCAGAATGCACTAAATTAGTGGAAATAATTAGCTTCACAGATGCTCAGAATCATTATTATACCCAAAGTGCACAATGCAAGTACATAAATTGCACTACTTTGTAAAAGTATCTCTTTGTTTTTCTCCTTAGATCTTTAAAAGACTTGAGGGTTCTAGTGAAAGATCACTGTGCAATGCTATTTATTTATGTATAAAGAAATTACAGTCCTTTTCCATAAACATTAGATTCTAAATCTTTGTGCACGCACAAATATATAAAATAGTTTAAAGTAATTTTTAATTTGGTACTGCAATTAAACAGATGCATTTTTAAAGTAAATCAGATTATTAGAAGGCATTACAATAGTGTCCTGTAAGATGCAAGAACTGTCCACCTTGTGAAAGGACATGTGGAAAATAAGGCTACAGCCCGGCTCCACAGTGGGGCCTAAGGATTACATTAGTATGAGATGATGACAGCTTCTAGGGAAGCAATCAATCTGCATAAACAGAGATGTCTTGTACAGGTAACACACACACACACACACACCCCCCAAAATAGAAGCACAGACATTTAATTTGAAAATGAAGGAATGGATGTGCCCCTTAAAATTTCCCTCCTTCTGTTAGAAAAAAGAATAACTCACACCTTCACAGAATAAGTAGCTGATCGGAGACTCCAGTACAGATGTATTTTGTTCTGGTTTTCACGGATCTTTACAGCTGCCTGACAGAATTCTTAGATACACCCTACTTATATAAGTGTTTGTATATATCTCCTGTTAAAAACCTATCTTGGCTGATCTGGTTCATCGAGTAATAGCCCTTGCCCAGTTATATTAGCCATGAGTGAAAATAAAACTGGAACTTACAGCCATTTTGTTACTTGGCTGCCTCCCAGGCTGGGAGATTGTTTTGAACATTTTACACAGAGCGATCTGTTTGTTCTTTGCATAAGAAACTCTAAGATGCATTTTCTTGCAGCCTTCCAGGTCAAGATCATATTGCCTTCTATACATTTACATGAGACTGAGACATACATATATATGATTGTTCAACCAAAGCACTGCTGTTTGGCTGAGCCGGCATAACTGACTTTGCTTAGCACTTGTCTTTGATGAAAAAGCAAGCAAACAATTCAACCCATCTCAGTGTCTAGAGGGATAAAAGCTCACATATAGGTGCACTTCTCTGCCAGTGGTAAATCATTAAGCTGGGATATATTATTAATAAAGATCAAAACCCCAAAGAATTTACTGAAAACAAGAAACTGCTTGATTCACAGAAGTAATGAAGGTGACAAAAATATCTAATTTTTAGATGTGATTTTGCTGTGTAAAACCTGGATGAATGGCTGAGCCTAAGGAGTGGTGGTGAATGGAGTTACATTCAGCTGACAACCAGTCACAGGTGCTGTTCCACAGGGCTTGGTATTGGGGCCAGTCTTGTTTAATATTGACAGCGAGTTTTAGCTTAGTTAACCAGGACAGTAAATTTAATAAAGCTCTGTTTAGCTGGATAAAACTTGGGTTATCCATTAAACAAAGATAGATGAGATATTCTGGTAGTAATTAAAAGAAACGAAACACCTATACCATGATGCTATAAATTGAGTGGATTTTTGGGAGTGTCTATACAAAATTTTGGATGTTCTAGCATATATATGCCTGAAAATTGTTGTTTCTTTGAAGACGTCTATAGTGAATAAAATCCCAATATGTTCCCAGTTTGGATTCAGAATTGTTATTAGGAATGTTAGTCTAACAGCTTTTTTGCTGTTAGACTGAAAACTTTTTGTTTTAATATCTTATCAGTGATCTGGAGGAGAGGATAAAATCTGTCAAAAATTAACTGTCAGTTAATTTTCAGATGATACCTAGTAGGGTGGGAGTGCTGGTCTGTTTGAGGAACAGGCTGGATCAATGGGCCGAGACCAGCTGTGTGTGCCTAGTAGTTTTCTCATTAACAAGGATTCAATGGGTATCTCTCTTTAAATGCAGGCTTGTCTTACCCCTCTACCCCTCACCCCAAAAATAAAATTAAAAAAGCATCCAAAAAAAGCTTCCAGATGTACAGAAGTATGCTTTCCCATCAAGACAGGGTTTTATTTGCTGTGCCGAATTCTGATATGGTATTGCCTATGGGAACTTTGGTTCTTTTCTCCTTAGCATATAGAAGAAGAAAGCCTTTCATCCATTTCCTATGACCACAGTCCCTTGACTTCCATTGAAGCCACTGGACGCTTTATTTTTCCATCTTTAAAATTTCTCTACAGTAAAGCAGTGGAAATTCATCTTCTTCCCCCTCCCCTATTTTCCTCTAACTTCCACACCTAATCCCAGCTTGGACTCGTTGGGGGTTGAGGAGGTTTTCTTTTTGTGTGTGTGTGTGTTCTTTTCTTCTCCTCTCAGAGGAATTTTTCCCCATGTTAAGGCACGATTGCTGAGTACTTAAGAGAAACAAAGGACCGAGCTAGCCACAAGGGAGGGGCCCAATTGTCCCTTTTTGGTTTTGGTGGCGTCTTCTCAGGTGGGGGAGCAGAGACATCTCGAGATTTAGAACTGGGAAAAGAGGTGCGGTAGAGTGCTTGGTGCTCATTGCTCTCCTGGCATTTGGAGGGAGCGGAGACTGCAGTGACCGTGGGGAGAACTCATCTCACTGTGAGNGCAGAGTATGCCCAGGACATTCACATAAATGGTCTAACATTCAAGTGGCAATGTGGGACAGCTTAGTGATCTTGTACCCACTGACAGAGAATCTTATGGAATTTTCCACTTAGGATAGAAAAGGTTGATGTTTCCACTTAGAAAGAATAATATTCAAATGTGAGGAGAAAGGCAAGAACAGACATTGCTCTGAGTACTTAAACCTTCACTACTTCTTATTTTGCTTAGGACGTTAAAAAGTCTTTACAGTTTCTTGCTAATTAAGAACAGCTGCTTATAAGCATAAGGGCCTGTCCTGGTCTTAACTCCCTTTCTACAAGTTATTTGAAAATCAACAATGAATTTTCAAATAGTTTAATGACCACTGCTCTTATACATACTGTTTCTATGACACTACATACTCTTTATTTGCTTTCTTTGAGATGTGACATTGAAGAGCATTTATACAGATAAACACCAGTATGTCATTTATTATTAAAACTTTCTATGGTTAAGATTTAGGCATTTGGGATATCTGTGCTTCTGTGTACTAAAAAGGTAAAAGTGACAGCTTTAGTTTTGTTTGAAGAATCCAACAAAATTCTGGTTCCCTTATTTGGCTTCAAGGTATTCCTGCAAAAGTGCATCATTCTTTTGTGAACTGTTATAATTTAATCTATTTTCCCTCTCTGAATTAATTGCAATGTTTCATCACACGGATTCTTTATAGCCTGTTTTTGCTCATTCTGATTCTGGAAGCAGGAATGGAAATCTCTTTGGTGGTAATGCATGTGTGTGATCTGGAGCACATCACCATGCATCTTAGTTCTTTGTGAAGAACAAAAGGTCTGTGAGTAAATTTTGTTGATGATAGTATTGGAACATAGATCCTGTATGGATATGTGTCTGAAAAATGAGATTGTTCCTGCGACCTCCTGGGAACTGCATCCCAGCAGAAGACCTGGTGACATGGTTATTTTTATTAACCAGACAGTGTCACATCTTATATAGGTGCATCTCATGTGTTGGCAGGTAAGTTTTTAAAATCTCTCCTCTCTGCTTTTTATCATTTGCACTGGAACTAATTTATCCTCATCTGAAGACACAGCAGGAGAGGGCTTATTATTATGCATTACAGTACAGACAACAGAAAAAAATTGCTATTACATGGCCTCCAAGAAAATGTTTATTGTTGTACGCATATGGTGGTGGCTTTTCACAGGCAGTCAGATGTCTCCCCCTTGCTTCTTTAGCACACACACAACCTATGTCTAAGAACAAAGAAGATAGGATGGAGACAGAAGATCATGCAAGTCATATTCTCTTCCTTTGGGTTATTCTCTTTCTTGTTGCCTCTCCCACCCCAAGGTGGCATATCATTCTTTACATAGTCACCCCAAAATGCCCAATGTATTGATCAATTCTAGTTTATCTACAGACCTTCTGTACTGATGAGTCAAAAGTCTCCTTTCTGGTCCTAAAGCCACCAAGAGAGAGGAGTACACTGAATGTTAAAGTCTATTCAGAGTAGATTGTAGGACAGGTACTGAGATAAAAAATCATGGGTAATATATTACTTTTCCAGTGGGGTAAAATTCAGATTCACATGTTTTCATAGAAGCACGTGAATATATTCTCTACAGAACATTCATCTTCTGCTTTTCAATTGAGTAGTTTAGAGTGATGGTTAAGTGGAATGCTCAGCCAAACTACACCGTAAAGAATCTCTACGTAATGAATGATGCCCAGTCTGTTTTACGATGACTTGTTGGGGTTTTAGGAGGTTTTTTTGTGTGTTCTGTTCTTTTCCTCTCAAAGAATTTTTCCCCATGTTAAGGCGTGATTGCCGGGTGCTTAAGAGGAACAAAAATATCTTGCCACAAGGGAGGGGTCCAGCTGTCCCCTTTGTCTTGGGTTTGTTTCTCAGGTGGGGGGTGGAGATGCCGGAGATTTAGAACTGGAAAAAAGGAGTTGGGTGCAGTGCTTGGGTCTTTTTGCTCTCCCCACATTTTGGAGGGAGTGGAGGCTGCAGTCACCGTGAAGAGAACTCGTCGTCACTGTGGGGTCCTGTTTTCTTATGGTTGTCCTTCTGCCCTGCCCTGCCTCCGCCATCCCTTCGCTGCTGCTTTTGGGGTTTCGCTGCGCAATAGCACTGTGGGCACCACCCCTTGCCTGCCAGGAGGTCCCAGAGTTTCCTGCTGCGGCTTCGGAGTTCTGTGCATCTCGCCTGCCACCTGGGATTTTCTTCTGTGTT
>VYZQ01019998.1:15691-28460 GCA_013400655.1 Mystacornis crossleyi
GCAAGTCCAGCATCACCACGTGCTCCCCGAGCTCATTTTGGAGCGCCCCTGCTGCCTGTGCCTGTCACTGCACCGAAGGGGAAAGTGCCTGACAGCCCAGGCGACCGTCACTGGGGTCTGGTTTCTGTTGGTTGTTACTGCCTTAGTTATTGTTGTTTTGCTTTGCCTTGTTGTACATATATACATATATATATATATATATGTAAGTAAAGACCTGTTATTCCTATTCCTCATATCTTTGCCTGAAAGTCCCTCAATTTCAAAATTATAATAATTCGGAGGGAAGGGGGTTACATTTTCCGTTCTGGAGTGGGAGGGGGAGTCCTGCCTCCCTTAGTAGACACCTGTCCTTCAAACCAGGACATGACTTAAGAAACGTTCTTAGTCTAATGGCATGTCTCAAGCTTATGTTTTATGCAGAACTGCCGGGGTTCCAGGTTATTATGCGAGACAGGGACGGCACCGACACCAATGTGATGCAAAGTCGAATCTGTTTATTGTCTCAAGCAAGCCATAGTTATACTGTCAGTGCTTCCAAACATGCGATAACGCCATATACACTAATACAATAGTTGATTCTACTTTGTTTGCTACTTTTTGCTACATTTGTTGTAGGAGTACATTTTATTCTTGCCAAGTTACATTCCTCTTTATCTTTACTGAGCTCACTGTACTGCAGTACCTACTCCCTTTCTCCTTGCAAGGCTTCCTCCCTTCTATCTTACAGGGCCATTCTCAGGAGCACTCTTGTGTGCTCTGTCACCTACCCTCTGCCTAAAACACATCCTTTGCTTAACACGGTGTATGCTTTGTTACGTATCCGTTGTCTAACACGGCCCAAACCCCAACAGAGAACAAAATTGTCTTTTTATGTCCAGACTCAAAGTGGGAGCACTGGCTTATGCCTTACAAAGACAAGGACAGTTCTGTGGGGAGGGAATATTCTGTATATCCCATTTTTCTAGTAATCCCTGAAAGAACATTTTGTGCAACCTGCAGTATGAAATAATGTGGTAAAGACTAAGCTCCTCTCTGTAGGTCAACATCTGTCTCCAAGTAGAAATACCTGTGTCCTGCTTCTGGCAGATGTTGATATGATGTGCTTCTGAAGACTGCCAGTAGACTCCAGCCTCCTTTTGCTTGCCAATCTAGTCCAGTCTAGGGTATCTTTATCAGTAGAAAATTTTCCCTAATAATTGACATCAATTACACTGCTACTGTTTAAAGCTGTTTATTCCTTGTTGTCATGAACTAGGGATATGCAAAATGCATTATCCTTCTCCTTTGCCATCAGCTGTGTATGTGCTTAAAAATGCATGTTCCCTCCCCAGCCAAATGGAAATTGCAGACATAGAGAATAGCAGCAGTGTTTTGAAAAACACTAAGGAGGCTGAAGCCTCCTAAGGCGCCTAACCATGCAAACTAGAGTCCTCTTTACACTGCTGAAGAGTATGCTAACTATCATCCTCTACTGTTTGATGTGTTCACAGAAGTTACTTAGTTCATAAATATATACACTAATGTTTACATACACTGATGGTAGGACTGAGGTCTTAAGGAATAAGAAACTATCAAAAAAGAAACCCTTTGAACCTCCTTCCACTCATTCCCTCTTCACCTCACTTGAGCCACATAGATTTAAAAAACTACTTTCAGATCGGAAAGGATGCATCTTAATGGATTTGCAAGAATAACTAATCCTTATTTTTACAGACTGTTTTTTCATTTGGAATTTTCAAAGTGTTGCAGAAACACTGATTAATTCAACTTAACTGAATATACTTTGTGAAAGATACTGCAGTGTTATGCCAACTTACAAAAAAGGAAATGAGACTGTACAGGTTCAAAACCCCAAATCTGGCATAATTAAAACTAGACATCTTAACAAGTGGTCAAATTTTCAGAAGATCAAGCCTTCCTTAGCAGTGTAATTTTTTACAAGTGCCTACTTATGGCTACTAATAAAACTGAATTGGTCAACTCTTGAAAAGGAAACGGAATACTCAAATACATTTTTTAATCTTTCAGAATAAATATTTTTGTTTATGTCTTGGTTTGAAAGACAGATGTCTGCCAAGGAAAGGCAGGGACCTCCCTTGGAAAGGAAAATGTAAGCCCCTTCCCTCCGAATTATCATAATTTTGAAATTAAAGGGCTCTCAGGCCCTTTAATATGAGAAATAGGAATCTTTACTAATATATATATAACATAGCAATAATACAGAAATACTAGCTTAACCTGACAGAATCAGGATACGACCTGACCCCCTGCCAGGCAGGGTGGTGGTAGCAGTCCGATCAGGTGGTGGATGCAGTTCTCTTGGAAGTGGTTCTGTTGAAGCGGTGATCCTGTGGAAAGGTCTAGTCCTCCTCAGAAGGTCCAGTGGTGGTTTTGTAGCTCTTCTTCTCTGGGAACCCAGTAGGTAAGGCTGCTTGTGCTGTTCCAAACCCCAGATTATATCCAGATGGGAATGTTTGGTTCTTCCCCCTGGGTGGAGCATCTCACAATGGGGTGATGTAATTTTATGAGTCATGCAGTGAGGCTTGATGGCCCTTTAAACAGAGATAGCTCCTGGAGGGAGTTATCAAGGATGAGTCATGGTAGGGGACAATGCACACAGCCCCACCTGCTTTAACAGCTTGTGAAGATGATAATAGAATACATATTTTTGGTTACATCTTATGTTGTAACCTAGGACAGTTTACTATAGTTGTTACACTAATTTTCAAAGACATTTCCAGGAGATACTTTGAGAAGAGACGCAGCAAGGCTATTTTCTGCAGAGGCTTTATTACCCTCTTTAATTGTTTTTACTGTATTTAAATACAGGCATGCAGAAAAAGACATTATCTGTATTAACCATTGAAATAAACATAAACCTTGGGTGGTTGACCCCCCTCTATCTTTGATGACAACTGAACACGAACTAACTTCCATATACTGCTCAGTGTTTGAACTCTCTGTTACCTAAATATTTTGAGACTCTGTACATTCAGCATTGCAGGAAAATTTCAGTGAGCTTTTGGGGTAACAAGGGATGCAGGATGTAACTCCCTAATGTGAAGCTTGCCAGACTAAAATTAAATGCATTAAGGAATTTGTATGAACACTTGCAACTAACTATTTCTTCTCAGATTGCAGTGGCATTCAACAAAATTAATCTCCATTTCTTAGACCAGCTGGGGGAATGAAACTTTAAGTCTTTCAAAACCTCAATTATTTTGGCTAAAATTTAGCTTCTCTATAATGAATGATTTTTAGCCTTTTTACCCTGAAAACTTTAACACAAAATATTCTATACAACGTTAGAAATTAAAACTTGGACAAAGTTCTGCTGTGTGAGGACACATTGTTACATTTGTTTAAACATTTAATAAAAATTAGGTAATTTTCTTTGGATTTTTGATTTGAGAACTTCAGTTTTGACTTTGAACTTTCTAGTTCAGCATTTTAACATTTTATTTTTGAAGAGACTTTTCATTTTCATTGACTTTACCATGGATATTAAAAAAACAAACTGAAAAGACAGTGTTTCTTTCTGCTGAAAAAAAACCTGTGTTTTGAGACTCATCCCCAAGATGCATACATAAAAACATGTGAGTTTTAATGCAGATTGTTGAGCATGGTAGGGTTTTATTTGGAGGTCAGGTGAATTTAGAAATTATGAATAGCCTGTATGAGATAGGAAACTGATTCTTCACATAGCCTGGTTGGTTATTCACATATTATTAACATGTACAAAAGGCCTAAATATTTTGCTATTTGTCAGTGTCCAAGTAGAGGAAATAACCACCTCATTTTTATCAAGTAGACATTTGAATATGTACTAGAAACTGTGATGGGATAGTTGAAAATAAAGTGACTGAAGAAATGTTGGCACGGCTGCTTAAGTAACCATGTGTAAATGATCCAGGGTGTAGTTACCCAGTCAGATCAGTTCTGAGACTTTTGCAGTACCAGGATCGTGGGGGAATGAGGGTGGGGAGCTTGTTTATATGGCTTCAAAGCATATCTCCATTTATTTTCCTAATTTTTCTGAAGATCTTCTTTTAAACGTATTATCTTCACTAAAAATTTATTAAAGTTGAAGCAGTTAAAATATATGGTCTGCTTTCAGTTCAGCATATGCATCTTTAATCTAGCCAGCTATAGTCTCTCCTTTTGTCAAATGATTTTGAGTTTTTGTGTCCACAATGGAAGTTTTTTGACCTTGCATTTAACAAGCAAGTAATCTAGGACAATTCAGGAGCATATGGATTACAGGAACAGACAATGCAACTACATTGGTTTTCATGAGTTGAACAGACTTAGATGCAAAGCTACCAAGATGGAAAAGACAAGTGTAAAATTGGAGGGGACAGTTCTGTCACTTGCACCAGCACACAAGCATTCACATAAAAAGTAGTTATTTTGCACAGATAGTGTTTTGTGGCTCAAGGCCCCAAAACTAACTGATCAAGGTGATGAGTGTGCACCCTTTGATCTGGCAGAGATCAGGCTGTCTTTTCTCCATCTCTTTTTCCAAGGAAGTGAAATATAGAGCTGAAAACCTGGCATCTGGCTTGGATTCACTTGAACGTGGCAAAATGTGAAGGTAAGCACTCTTTAATTATCACTCTGGAGAAGGGATTGGTGGCAGAGAAGTGTAACACAGAGTGACGCTATACTTCAGGGTAACTGAAGTAGTGACTTTCAAAGGTGAAGGATGTAGCCCTCACAGATAATCGCACCCCTTTTTTGTGGCTTTTCTACTGTTCACATCAAGGAGCCTCCTGTCAGCTTTGCAAAAAACACATGAATACACACATGAATTAAATTACCAGACGGCTCACACTAGACCTACTTCCAAGAGGATCATTATGCACATGTGTAAGCATTTGCAGTTTGGGGTCTACAGTATAGTTAATATACTTCAGATCCCAAACTGCATTAAAACTCCAAAAACTACTTTTGTTTTACTTTGAAATCTCACTTTTCTATCTATCCTCCTCTTACGCATTTATGCTCATATATTTGCAAGATGCAGTTACCTGTACTAATAGCTGTATCTGCACATCTTATCAACTGTTTAACAACCTATGGGAGACCATAAAAGCTAAACAGCTTTGAGTAGAACCAAATACTTTTTCTTAAAAAAAACCCCAGATAAACATATCAAAACAGATTTTCATTTTCATTTGGTATAAGTAAGCAAATGTATTTGG
This sequence comes from Mystacornis crossleyi, assembly GCA_013400655.1. NCBI lineage: Eukaryota > Metazoa > Chordata > Aves > Passeriformes > Timaliidae > Mystacornis > Mystacornis crossleyi. Next base: position 20,896 of record VYZQ01019998.1, read on the forward strand.
AAAGGGTGTTTTTGATTACAGGCTTAGAAGAAAGGGTGGTATTGATAATATGTTTAAGAGTGGGGAGACAGCCTTGCAAGGGGAAAGTTTGTTGGATACTTGGAGGAAGCAGCTTGTATAAACTGTCCTCAGTTCTGCAAAGCTACTCTTTGCCTATGTTGTTCAGTTTTTTTTCTGAAGGTACCCTTTAGAGACAAGTTTGATTGTGAGTAACAAACATCTGGCAGACGTGAAGCTCAAGTCACCTGCCTGCTTCTGGAATGACCAAAGCATCAGAAGGCTGGGGTAGGGGGGATATGGAAGAGTGCAAAACTCAGGCACTGGACAAATGAAAACATTACTGCAGCTGAGGACCATTTCCTGGTATTTCACTGCTATTTTTTAGGAAGTGGACATGGCAGGGGGAATGGGTCTGGAAAGCATTAAATTGGCCCCAGAGGGCATTTAAAAAAAAAAAAAAGTGGAATTTTGCACGCATTAACTATCTGTTGTATGGCTGTGTGTTTGGAAATCCAGTACAGTTATATAGCATGTTTGGGGTTTTTTTTAAACTTCTTTCTCTTTACAAGGTGCTACCAGAGTTTTGGCTAGTGTCTTCATCACTGTAACAAAGTGAGTTTTAAGGACATGTTCCTATTTTTCATCAATGGCTAAGCTGATTCAAGAACCAACACAAAACCTGAACAATTGTCATTCAGATCTGCATTTATGCAGAGGTTTGCCTGTCTCTTTCTACAGTGGTGGCTTTTGACAAAAGATGATGCTGTTAGCTTATTTACTTTCAGGGTGAGGTTTTTTTGTGGTGGGAGAGTTAAGGACATAACTATATGGGAGCAACTTCAGTGGTTTAGCCTAATCTCCTTTTCTTTCTAATCTTTTCAGACATATATACTAGGATTATAAAACACGTCTTTTCATTAGGTTCCCAGACATAGTGAAGCTGTTAAGTCTGCCACATCTGTCTATCCTTTCTCAACACATTTTTGTGTCTCCCACATTTTTGGCTAGGGGTGAATGAACAATGTTTTCCCCATAATTGGATGGCAGAGCAGGAAACTCGGTGTTCCTGCAGCTGAATAGCAGAGCTAAATGACATCTTTTCTGAAGTCTTTTATCATTGGCCTCTTTGAGGGGAAATTTGTTTGCTTAGGCTTTATTGTGAGGGTATCAAAAGGAGAAGTTAACAGAGGTAGTGGATAGAGATAAGAGAATGGCCAGAGTGGGATTTTTGATTTGTGAACCTTGTTCAGTTTTTGATATGTGAATTTTGTTCAGTTCTTTCTCAAAAATAATCCACATGAGTTAGTTTCTTTGTGTATGCCGGTCTCAGATGGTGAGCCAGGGTAGTTATATATCTAGGATAAGTGTATCATGGAGATTTTGTTCTTAGTTCTTGATGGGAATTACTTTCACACAGGTTTTCTTGAAACGAAGTTCAGAATAGTTTTTAAAAGTATCTCAATAATATAGAGAAACAGAGGAATTCAAGGAATTTCGATAGTGTAATGACCATACTTTCCTTAGGGAACTTTCCATTTCTGGCTCTAATGTTGTGGTTTAGCCCCAGCCTTCAACTAAGCAGCACACAGCCACTTGCTCATTCCCTCACAAGTGGAATGGGGGAGAGAATCAGAAGAGTAAAAGTGAGAAAAGTCATGGGTGTGGATTGAGATAAAGACAGTTTAATAGGAAAAGCAAAAGCCATGTGCACAAGCAAAGCAAAACAAGGAATTCATTCACTGCTACACACAGGCAGGCAGGTGTTCAACCATCTCAAAGACAGCTGGGCTCTGTCACACCTATGGTTACTTAAGGAGACAAACACCATCATGCCAACTATTCTGCCTTTATTCTTCTTCCGCCAGCTTTATATGCAGAGCATGACATCATATGGCATTAAATATCCCCTTTGGTCAGTTGGGGTCAGCTATCTCAGCTGTATCCTCTCCCAGCTTCTGGTGCTTTCCCAACTAACGGCTGAGGCAGAAAATGCCTTGATGCTGTGCAAGCACTGCTCAGCAATGACAAAAACATCTCTACATTATCAACCCTGCTTTCAGCACACATCCAAGACATAGTCCCATACTAGCTACTATGAAAAAATTAACTCTACCCCAGCCAAAAATAGCACAAATATGCACTTCACCCATATGTATCAAGATGAGTTTCAGGCTTATTTTATTTCACCTCCCTCATACTTACGCTGCATTCAGATTTAGAACTGATTGGGACAGCCAGGGTATCAGCCCCACCATTTCAGAACTCTTTACTTCTATTGGTATAAAGTCTTGCTGGTACCACAGAAAATGAGTGAGATAAATACATGGGCCCTGATGGAAAACACCCACAAGTGCTAATGTAGCTGGCAGACATCATTGCAAGGTACTCTCAATTATCTTTGCTTTATTACAGAATCTGGGAAAAGTGCCCAAAGACTTCAGGAGAGAAAATGTCATAGCTATCTTCAAGACAGGCAAGAAGGAGGAGCCGGGGAACTATAGGCCAGTTAGCCTCACTTTGATCCTTAGGAAAGTGATACTGGAAAACATTTTCATCCTGGCAACCATTTTGAGGCACATGAAGGACAAGAAACTCCTCGGCAGTAGTCAGCATGTTTCACTACAGGGAAGTCATGCTTCCCCAACCTGATAACATTCTACAGTGAACTGATGTGTCTGGTAAATGAGGGGAGAGCAGTAGATACTGTCTGCAAGGTCTCAGTAAGGTCTCTGACACTGTCTCATGTAACAGCCTCATAGACCCTCAGGCAGGTGCTGTAGGGGCTGGATGGGGAGGTGGACTGAAAACTGGCTGAATGGCCAGGCCCTGAGGGTGGTGATGAACAATGTGAAGTCTAGCCGGAGGATGAAAAATAGCAGTGTCAATACCAAAAGTCAGTAGCAGGTGAATCCTGTTTAACATCTTTGATAGTGATCTTCACGATGGGGCAGAATGATTTTACTGATGACACAAAGTTGGGGGCAATGGCTACTGGGACAGAGGGTTATGCTGCCATCCAGCACAAGCTTGACAGGCTGAAGAAAGGGGCATACAGAAACCTTATGAAGTTAAGTATAGAGAAGTGCAAAATCCTACCCCTGGTGAGGATCAGTTCCACACATGACTATATGCTGGGGGCCATCCAGCTGGAAAGCAACTTGTCAGAAAAGGACCTGGGAGTCCTGATGGACACCAAGTTGAACATGAGCCAGTGATGTGCACCTTGTGGCAAAGATGGGTACCAATATCCTGGTTTGCATTAAGCAAAGTATTGTCAGAAGGCTGAGAGAGGTGCTCCTTCTCCTCTACCCAGCGCTAGTGATGCCACATCTGAAATGGTTGATCTAGTTCCGGGCTACCTGTTACAGGGGAACTGTGGAGCTACTAGAAAGAGTCCAGCAAAGGGCCTCTAAGATGATTAAGGGACTAAAGCATACTTCCTATGATGAAAGGCTGAGAGCTGAGTCTATGAAGTCTGGAGAAAGTCTCAGGAAGGATATCATCAACATATGGAAGTATCTGAAGGGTGACTGCAAAGACAACAGAACCAGGCTCTTTTCAGAGGTGCCTACTGACAGGACCAGAGGCAATGGCAGAAAGTGAAACACGGGAGGTTCCCTCTGAACATCAGGAAGCAGTGTTTTACTGGAAAGGTGACCAAGAACTGTCACAGATTACCCTGAGAGGTGCTGGACTCCCCATCCTTGGAGATCTTCAAAAGCTTTCTGGATGTGGTCCTGGGCAATTGGTGCTAGGCAGTCCTGCTTGATGGAAGAGGTTGGACCAGATGGCCTCCAGAGGTTCCTTTCAATCTCAATCACTCTGTGATTCTGTGATTTTAGTATTTATTAATTATATTGAGTCTGGAATTCACTCTGGAAATATTTAACCTGATAAACATATTTTCCCCTCAACTCTGCATGCTCATATTCCTCCTCAGGAAAAAAAAATGTTTTGTAGAAGTTATTAACAGCAGCGCTGCTTTTGCATAGATATCAGGCTCAGAGCTTGTGACCAACATCAGTGTATCACACCAGTGTCAGAGGGCCTAGGTACTGCATTGCACAGCTGAGGTGCGATTTCACCTCCCCTGGAAGACCGTACTTGAGTTTCTTTGGTCTTTAGAGCTGGATGTTACCTCTAAACTCCTTACCAAAAGCAGTACTGTTTGAGCAGACTGAAAAATGTGAAGTGTTATAGAAGAGCACATTCCTTCTTGTTTTTGCTTGGCTCTTAAATTGTGCCATTTAAAGCACTATGCATGAAATGTATTGTGTTATTACTCTCACAAAACATTGTTGATTGAGCCCTGTTCAAAACTGACTTTCATGGTTTAACCCCAGTGTCTCAGTTTAGGGACAAATTTAGGAAAAGACACTCTGGTATGAGTCATCTCCTCTAAAAGAGTTCCAACAATCCCTTTCCACCAATAGGAGATGAATACTAGTGGATGAAAGTGAAGAAAAAAAACTCCAACTGTTTATTAACAAACAGAATGCCCACAAGACAAGGGGAAAAAAGTAAATAAATGCTAGCTATTAAAATGTCAGACCTTCCCCCTCCCACACACACACCGGAACAAAACCCCAAAATGCTAGGGAAGGTACTGGCTGGTGACATGCAATACAAGATGGCATTGGGGTCTCTCTCAGGAAGAAAAAAACAAACCCAAAGAGGAGCTTCATGCAGCAGTTTGAGCAACAGATGAAATACTGGTGACTCTCTGGTGTTGATCTCCTCTCCACAGCAGATGAAGGAGATGGGCTGGAGCCTCTTGGTGTGCTTTCTCTCCCTGGCTCAGCTTTCTCGAGATTTGGGGCCAAAATGGAGTGGTGTCTCTCCTGCTGATCCTGAGCGACCTGTCTCCTGCAGCCCCCATTTCTCTGATCTTGGACTAACAAACTATCCAGTTCACCTCAAAAGGTTGCTGACGGATTGCTGCTGCAGCTTCTCCAAGGCCAGGGGAGGGAAAAAATTTCTTGCCTGGGCTAAAAAAAACCAAGCCAAAGCAGACTCCATGGCACCCCAGATGCCTGGGGAGTGAGGCTTTGAAAAAGCCCATCAAAGAGGCCAAAGTTCCCCCCTCCCCCGGCCACACCTTAAAGATACAGCAAGATTTTTTCTGGGCATAAATCGGAGGATCATGCAATAGACTATCATCATAAATCACTCCAAGACACCCAGCCAGCAACTAAGTACCATGCAACTGATCAATCATTCTCTCTTCCCTGCCCCAGAAGGATGGGGGAGGGAAATCAGAAAAAGTTAAAATTTGTATATTGGGTGAAGAAGGATTTAATGATTGAAATAAAGTAAAATATACTACTACTGCTACTAGTATTAATTGTATTGAAAAGGTAAATAACAATAAGAGAGGAGTAAAACTAAAACCAAAACCTACCCCAAGTGATGCACCATACTACTGCTCACCACATGCTGACTGATGCCCCGTCAGTTCCCAAGCAGCAATCAACCCATACTGACCAACTCCCCCCAGGTTATATACTGAGCATGACATTCTATGGTCTGGGATATCCCTTTGGCCGTTCTGAATCAGCTGTCCTGGTTGTGCTACCTCACAGCTACTTGTGCACTTGCTCACTGACAGTGCATGAGACACTGAAAAGTCCTTGGCTCAGGGCAAGCACTACTGTGTAGCGGTGCTTTGTGTTTATGTTTTGTATTTTATGTTCAATTTATATACTGTACCCTATTTGGTTCGTCCTATGTACCCCTTTTTACTTCCCCACAATGGTATGTCCCACTCCTGTACCTCCCCCGAGGCGTGTCCCTTCACCCTTTTCCCTCCCCAGGGGACCTGTCTGTCAGCCTGGGGCCCAGCCTGGCCTCTAGAAAGTTCCAGGCTGGGCGTCGAGTGATAGGCTAGGTCTCCAGGAAGTCCCTCCCCCCTCCTGGCAATTGGTTCCCAGGAGTGTCCTTTCCCCTGAAACCACACCCTGAGTTGTTCCCATTGGCCCTTCCTCACCTCCTACCCCTTTCTCCGCCCCCCAATAGAAGTCCCTGTTCGTGCGTTGATCGGGGCTCTGCTTAGGCAGTCTCCCCGAGGTGAGGAGGTCCAGCCAGGGCCTCTAATAAACTCGGTTGGAACCGCTCAACAGAGTCCTCCTCTCTCTTTCGCCTGCGTCGTTTATCATCTGGATTATATTGTTTTGGAGTGTGCTCAGCAAGGAGACCAAGAACTCACGGGGATCGGCGAAGTCTGCCCCCAGACCGAGCCGTACCCGTCCCGGTGTCATCGGTGTCAGGGAAGCCGGGTCACCGGAGGAGCTCCTCCAAACTGCCTCCACCGCGACACTACTGAACAACAACTAACACAGCAGTGAGTATCAGCATTGTTCTCATACTAAATTAAAAACACCGCACTATAACAGCTACTAAGAAGAAAACCATCCAGACAAAACCAGAACACTAGTGTAGATTGATCTATCTCATTTAAGACTTAATTTCATCAGTCCAAGTAGAACTGACTGTCATTTTTCTACTAAAAACATAATTTTTGTTCTGTCCAGATAATCTGAGTAATAAAAAATGGCCTGTTAACATATACTGCTAAGGCTAATGGGAGTATTTTGGCAGTCATATACTGGAAAATCAAAACTTTCAAACAGACGGAATCTAAGTATTTGAAGAACAGAAGGCTAACAAATAGAACCTGAAAAATATGTGCAAAATTTAGGGACCGGTCCTGTTCCCTCTGCAACAATGCTAAAAATTCCTGGAGCTTTGTAAGAGTGTCAAATAACTTCTGTGCGTCTTTCACTGCAGATGTTCAAATACAGGTGCAGTGTCATGAAACCAAAATTATTTTTCTTCTGCTCAATAAAGTAATGGCACCACAACGAAAATGTCCTTCTTGCCTGACCAATTTCTCTCCCACCAAATAACTGGCTATAATTTCAATAATGACTTCACACTGGTACATTTCCTGGAAAGCTAATGGCAGACTTGATGCTAGTATACCTTTGCCTCTGTTTGTGGTCATGTTCTGGGTAACCCAAATTATTACTCTATTCCACATATATATGTGCCCCAAATTGCTACTGCCTCTTTAAGATCCAGCGCGGCGGCTAGAAACAGAACTGCAAGGGCCAGGGCATTGCCACGGTCCCTTTAAAAAGTCGGAGATGCCCAAGCAGATCTTCTTGCCTTGTGGCTTTTGCTCAAGGCAGAGGTTCGGCTTTGATTTTTTTGTTTTTCCCTGGCCTCCAGAGGCAGTTGTTTCCAGGGAGTTTCTGGGCTTGCAACAGTAGCAACTTGAGAAGATGGATTTTGCAATCAGAAACTGTTTTCAGTGAATTTTGCAACACTTCTCCACAGCGTGAAGACTCAGTCAGCGCGGGTGATCGGGCCACAGCGTATCGGTGCTCAAGTTCCCTCTCCCGCCCCTTCCATTGGAGCGGGGACCCAAGGCAGCAGCTCCACCACTGGCAGAGTCCAGCGGGTGTCAGGAAGTGGTAGCGAGTGGCAACACTGACCCCCTACACTCTGGCAATTCCTATCTGCTACTAAAAAGGCTTTGTAAGCTCCTACTTGCTCCCCTCCCC
>VYZQ01019998.1:28502-43493 GCA_013400655.1 Mystacornis crossleyi
GTTCCAGGGGGAAGGTGGAGCTAAGCAGGGCCTTATCTACCATTTCCTTTTGTCTCCTGGACCACGCGGTCATCTGCAGAGAGCGCCGTCTTGGCGGGAGGGTTTGACGGCCATTTCCCGTTTGTCTTCCCAGGTACGCTTGTCCGTGGTGGGCGCCACCCCGCGGAAGAGGGGCACTTCTCAATTTTGTTTCTCTTTGTTACCGGAGAGTTTCTGAGATTTACCAATTTTGTATCTAGTGATTATTTACTGCTATTTTTTGCCTGTTACTGTTTAGCTTCTCCGTAAACAGCTATTTTTTTCACTTTTATCTACTTATATTTGTTTCTCCTTACTGGTGGAAAGGGAATGGTTAAAACTAGAAGGGGAGGTAACTCATTTTAAATTGTTCACTTCTGAAATTGTCTTAAAACAAGACAGGTCATTAGCCTCTAGAAGTGATTTATGCCGTAATTTCAAATCATTACACATCTATGCCTTTTTTTTTTTTTTTTTGTTTTTGTTTTTGTTACTTCTTTCCCCACACTACTTGGTCCTACCCAATCTCTCTCTGGTTTTGCTTATGACAAGATTAAAACCCATCTTTACTAAACGCAAACAATGCAGCGGGGAGGGGGGACACACACAATATTTAAGTAAACTCTTCCATTCCGGCTTACTTAAATAGTGATGGGTCAATGCTTGACTGCCTCTCACATAAATAAAAACACTTTCTCAAAAAAACATACCTTTTTCATTGCAGGTACTGCACTAAATCAGGTTTGTTGTAATGAGATCCCTGAATTAGCAATTAATGGAAGTTGAGAATGTTTGACTTGTCAAGGATGAGATCTCCACCTTCTGGAACTCATAGATAAAATTCCAGTCTAGTTATGAACAAAACAGATATTCTTGCATAGCTGACAAGCTGCCCATCTACATTTGAAGAATTGGTACACAGAGTGGTAACACATTAAAGAAAGCTCTAACCTTAGTTATTTACCAGTGGCATGAACCTCTGTCCTCTTAATTCGTGATTCTACTTTGGTTTTGAGAAAACAAACACAGGTTGTTTGTTTTTTAAATACCAGGACAAGCAGCAGAGCCATATGAAACATTGGCTTGTTTAGTTGAGCTTTGCAAACTCTTTTGCATATACCAAATGATATTTAGAAGATGACAGGAATTAGAGTCAAAGCACTAAAGCAATGGAAATTATCAACTCATTAAGGTAGGGTTGTGAAAAGTCTTTCAGAAAGTGTTCACATTTCCACATTGATACTATTTCATTTCAGATATTTCAAACATGTCAATAACCATCCTATAATGTCAAAGTAACAAAACTGACTTAAGTTCTCTCCTCCTCCTGCCTTTTATTTGTGCCTCAGCCAACAAGGACCAGATGAACTCCCCTTAAAGTGGATGAGCCAGTACAGTGTCAGTTGGCAGTGTTGCTTTCGACTAGCTCATAAAAGTCACTTTCATATACATATTTACATATCATGGCTCCAGTCAGTTTGGAATATTTCAAACACAGCTCATTAGTCTTTCTAATTTCTCAAGGAAAAGTTTATATGGCAACATCAGAACTTCAAGCTATCTAACATTAGCTTTTCCTATGCAAGGACCATTTTTGCCTTAATCTATTTCTTGCCCTACAGAAATAACTCACTTGTGCGTTCAGACTCTTTGGACACAGAGTTCAGGGGGGAAAGCACAGGAATATTAATGCAGTGAAATTAAATTGGTAGTCCAGAAATGACCCCTTGTATGCTACTCAATGTATACCTGAACTCCTTCATGCATAAGATCAATTCATTTTATGAAGAAAAATAACTTCAGTCTCTTGAAGTTGAGTGCCTGGCATAATGGCAGCTTAGTACTCGGTTAGGACATCCAAATGGTACAAATAAATAATAGTAGTGTTAAACCCCATTTCTTTTTCTTTTTCTTTTTTTTTTTCTGTAAAAAAGACACTTTTTGACCTAAATAATAACATGCCAGATGCTATCTCACACAAATTATTAGAAATTATTTCTCATTTCTTGTGTTACTTAAGGAAAAACAAAACTGGTTAATTCAGTTCCTCTAAATCTATTTTAAAATGTCTCTGCTTGAGCACTGAAATTCAAATGTTTGGAAATAAGTGATGAACTCTCTGCTGTTCAGACATATTTTACAGCATGACAGGCAAATATGTCTTGAACTTCTCAGGAGGCATCAGAGACAGGGAAGCACTGGTTTATATCTTTTCCTTTGTTGCACTGGAGGAAACTCGGTAACCCAAAGAGAAGACAGCTGAAAGGTTTTGCCCACAATCTCTTAATTATAGTAGCAAGAGTTAACCAGTGTTATGGCCTTAGATTCTGGTGGGAATTACAGATTCTCAGCAGTGTGGGTAAAGCAGCTGTGTCTTTCCTAAAGCTGGAGATCTAAGTATTAAAACATGTAAAATTATAGCACATTTCTGCTAACTTACAATTGCACAGGGCAGCAAACATTTTTGGCAAAGAAAGAAACAGTCTCTGTCGCTAAGTGTACAGTGCCGTGCCTCCATCATATGGTTATCCTTTCTGCCTCTTAGCAGTATACATCCTTTTGCAGGCAGGGAAAAGAAGTCTCTTAAAAACTAAATGGAAATAATTAATGCATACAGGCAGGCAGATTACACAAAGAAGCAGGAAATTCCTGTAGGTTCTCCCCTTCTGAAGCTGTTTAAAAGCCATTCTTGGTGTTAACTTTACCCGGTTTTCGGTCTCAAGTTATTCGGGTACTATCTGCTTACTTTAGTGACAGACTGCTGGAGAGTTTGCTTTTCTTCTGCACAAAAGCAGCACACCCTCCGAAGCAGACTGTTTTGCAAGTTACTAGTTTCTTTGTTATTGACTCCATATCACTCAGTGATCCAAAAGCCCTCCCACCAGGGTAGGGAAGGCTAAATTTCTCCAGGTGGAGACAGCTTTTCGCACCGGCTCTATGATTTGTCGTCGTGGCCACGGAGGGGGCACGTTGTGGTCATCTCTGGAGCCCGGTAACAAAAGGCGAAGCGAAGAGGGAAGGGGTTTGCAGAGCGGTCGAGCTGGTGACGGCCAGGAGAACTCACAAGGGCCGGGGAAGCCCAGCACCGGCCGCGCAGGAGCAGAGAGTTCATGACTTGCCGGTGTTGGGTGAGGAGTGGACAGAGGATAGAGCCGCGGGGCCGCGCTGGAGGCGGGGAGCGGCCGGGAGCGCCCCGAGGGCGGTCGGGCGAGCCTGGCGTGCCGCGTGAGGAAGCTGCGTTCCCTGCCCCGTCGCCGCGCTGCGCAAGAAGAGGCCGAGACAATGATTCAGGTACACGGGCGCGGAGTGGGCGGTGGGGCGAGTTTTGGCACTGCCGAGGCCGCGGCCACTCCCTGCCGGGGGCCCGCGGTCTCTCCGCTCCGATCCTCACCGCTCGGGGTGGCGCGGGTTGTATGTGATAGCGGCAGCGCCCACCTATCTCCGCGGTGGCGAGGAAAGCCAAAGCGCGGGTTTGAGGAGCGGCATCTTAGCCGCCTCCCTAAGTCCTGGTGGGGGCTTCCCGGAGACCAGTTTGAGGCCGGCGGAGACCAGAGCTCCGCTCGGCTCCCGGGCGCGTACGCGGAAGCTCGCGGCTCTTGCTCCAGTGACGGGTGCTGAGCCCGCTGAGCTGGGACAGCAGCGTGCTGCTTTCCTTTGACCGCAGCTGGCACATGCCAGAGCGTATGTTCGCCTGCCTAGTCTTGAAAATGTTCTTGGTTACCTTTTAGTATGACTCTAAAGCTCTTTTGGGAGGGGGGCTTTGTCTCTTTTTTGTTGTCCAAAAACGAGAATGGGTTGACAGTCCTGAAGTACACATACCAGCTTTTAATGGATATGAAAATCTGAGCAACATAATTACTTCTGGTTTTAAGTGATGGATTCCCTTTGATTTTATGACAATGGACAAAAACAGAGAAACTAACGAAATAGCAGCTTCAGGGCACAACTGCAAATAGGAACTTACCAGAAATCTGTAGAGCATAAGCTGAGAGTCTCCTGCCACACAACTCATTCCAGAGGCTCATTCAATCATCTCTGGTTTTGGTTTGCTAAGCAAAGTTTTGGACCTTTGAAGTTTCATGCACCTCCTTCTGGGTTACTTCTGAACGCTTGATTCAACAACAGACTTAATTTAAAGCACATGTTTAAGTGTTCTTGCCGACTTGGGTTCAGCTTAGCAGTCTTTCTTTCCTTTTGCATACTTAAGGAAGCAATCTCTTTCATTTCAAATTCTTTCTGAAAACATCCCATTTCTATTGTATCCTTTTAGGGTTAGTTTCCTAGAAATTCATGGACAATATACCACACAGGTATATGGTATGCAGTAAATAATCTTTACTGGTTTCCAGTTCCCTTTGACCGTATCATGTGTGCACCCTATCAGTGAAAATATCTCCATCACTCTTGTGTCTAACATTTCAACCAAGTAGTTTCAAATAACCATCTTATTACAAAAAATTGCCAAGGAAATTGCTGAGTGTATGTTTTTCTGCCAGAGTTGCTTTCCTCTGAGGTGTAGAATGGCCGCTGTAGACAAGTGAGTTCTTTAAAGGGCTGAATTTTTGCCATCTCTCAGAATTAGAAGAACAAGTGTGATTCCATTTGAAAGCATATAAAATGATCTCCAGTGATCTCTTGATAAGCATGAGCCTATGACCTTAGGCACAATATTAAACCTGAAAATCATAATGTTACATTTGAAAGAAAAATTAATGCAACAAACTTTTTTCAGGGATTGTTAAAAATCAACTTTCAAGTAACTCTTAGCTGTGAGTCTGATTTTTAGAATCTTAATGAAACCTGCTTTACTTAGAGGGAAGACTACTCTTAGTCATGTGCAGTGACTCATTTGGCACCAGAGCCCCAATTTTGCTGGATGATCTTGAAACACATTGAGAGAATGTACCACTCTATGTGACTTTGGGAGCAAAGGTCTTGTTCTCTTCTTCATGCCAGCACTTACATTACTAGAACGTAGGGATGGGTAACCGTGTCACACTGCTGTGATACCTGTTCACCATGACAGTTTTGCCCCACTGTACTTAGCTGCTTTTCTTTGTGGATGCCTGGGGATGCTAATTGAGAGTCTGCTGCTCAGATGGTTCTCCAGGTATAAATGTTACTCCTTTTAAGCCAGGTTTAACTTTTATATTTGTCCTTGATTCTTCCTTTCCTTTTTAAGATATCCTGAAGGGTCAAGTGAACCTGAGCATTGAACCTAGTTGCAAGAGAACAAACTGAATGACAAGTCCAAGAGAACAAGTCCTTTTTACGTGACATTTAAAAAGACAGGGTGAAAGTAACATCAAACATCTTCAAAAGAAGATAACGAACTCTTGTAGTTTCCTTACCACTGGTTTATAGGGATGTAGCAGTGTCTGAATGGGGTTAAGCAGAGCTTCACCACCCTCATACAAAGTTTACATGAAATGGATGGTCTGCATTCTTCTCTTACTACAAATTATTATAAATCAAGGGTTTCTTCTTTGAAAGAACTAATTGCATTTCATCAGTTTAAAATTAGCATGAGTGATAGTGGAAGTAGAGCTAGTCATTCTCAAAATATTAGTTATAAAATGAGTTCAAATGGTGGAATAGTCTAAAGAGCTGGCTCCATTTTATGCCATTATTCTAGAATAGAAAACATGCAGGCAGGATGTATTAACATCAGTGGCTCTATTTTACCTCTGGAACGTAAAAAATGAGGTAACAAGCAATAGCTTCAAAATAAGCTTTCTGTATTGCTCTTGATCTTTCTTTTTCCAGCAGGAAGATATATAATTATGCAAAGGACCACCTGAGTTTCTGTCACTGGGTGTTTGAAAGAAGTGTAACATTAGACATTCTGCCTCAGAATACGCCAAAAGTTCTTAACATATAGTTGAAGGCAAATAGCACGAATTTGACTCTAGCAAAGTGTTCTAAAGACTTAGGAGGTTGTTTTGGTTTATGTTTTCAAGGTAAGTGGTAGATTTTTCCAGTATGATTACACTAGACAAGTATTTTTCTCTTGGAATCAATGGAATTAAACTAAATTGCCACTAATGCAATTACAGTTTGCATTTAATTTTTATTAATTAAATTTTAAAAATTTAATTTTTACCAATTGAAACTGGTTTGCAGTTACATTTCATTAGGTCTCATCCTCATGTGCCGCGGTGTGGGGTGGTGGTGAGTGCCGTAGCCTTCCAGAAGGGTCCCCAGCCAGGAGAAGCTGCTTCAGCATGGAGGGCCAGATGAAGGTGCAGCCGCACACACTCCCAATGGAGCAGGGCGCGCACACACACACATGAAGAACAGGCGACAGCAGGTGACAAAGGAGGCAGGAAGGGCTCTTCATATGGGTTCCAGCAACAAGGTTTATTGAGGAGGGTCCAGGGATGAAGAGCAAGATGGAGGGCAGGCTACAGGTTTATATATGGGGAAGAAGGGGCAGGCAGAGTACCAGAGCCAGTAGCTTGAGGGCCAGGGGATGGAGTGAAGGTAAGGGGGCCAACGGGGGTACAGAAAAGAGGGGACTAAGGGGCAGGAGCCAATGAGGGATATAATCAAAAAGAAATTTCTAGAGGTGATACAAACATGGAATAAAGGGCTAGAGAACAGTGAACCAATCTCAAACACAGAAGATCCATAGATTATAATACTCAAGGCAAGATCTCCTGGGAGTTCACCTTATCTTGGGGGCATGTTCCTGGCTGGGGGCCATCCCACCAATGAACCCTCTTCGTTGTGGGTTTTGGTGGCCCATTCTCAGCATCCTCATGGGATACAACACTTGGGTAGTTTATCAGCTTTCTGTGAGGGGCTGCTAGTGACACTGGCTGTTGAATTCTCTTTTCAGTCTGAAACGGAGTCAGGTTTGAATGCAAGGACCAGACCTGGCTCAGTTTCTCTGAGTTCTCCTCAGCATATCCCACTGTTACCTGAAAACTCCTTTACTTTTAAACCACCTCTTTAAATTGTAATTTCTTTGGGTATAATGTTGTAAGGGAGGTTAAATTCCCCGAACAACCTTTAGTGAGATTAGACTTTCTTGAGGAGCAATTTTTGTGATATTTTTGGTTTGGTTTATTTTCCGTTTGGAAGTTGACTCTGGGAGACAGGAACTTGTTCACATATGACTTCTGATAATTTCAGTTCAATGTCTGGTGTTTTTACAGTTCATAACATTTTATGATAGTAAACACCTGTTTTGTATTGCTGAAAGAAGAGAAAGGTGTATCAGTCCTGTTGTCTTACATCAGCAAAAAAGCAGAGTGAAAACTGAAGTGCAAAGTAAAGCAAATAAAGTAACTTTTTCAGAGTTGCTTAGCAAATACATAAAAGACCATAGGTTTTCTGAACTTCATCGTAATGCTTTTCCACTGAAGTGCATTACTTTTTAAATAATGAGTTATCACTTGTGCAAAGCAAGGGAAAAGTAGAGTCCAAATGTATCTCTGTAGTGTTTTCCCTTGTACAGTAGGCTTCTGTATTACAACTTAGTATCTCTGACTGTATAAAAATGTGCAAATGTGAGTACTGTACATCAGAGTGCAGTCACCAATATTACACAGTCCATAATCTCCCTGTGGGAATATTCTGATTTCTGCTACTGGTAACTTATTTATACATATGGAAAGAATAGGAAGAAAAGTAGTTCTTGCAGGAAAAAAAAAAGTTAGAGGGTTTATGGATTGAAAAACAAGCAAAGAGCTGCTTTGGCTCAAAATGTTCACAGGTTCTTAAGTTTTTAGCATCATTTCACTGTATGGTGTTTTGCAACAGAAAAGTCAGAATAAAACATCAAGAATCCTTAATATATATATTTTTTTTTGCCAGTGCTAACTCCTCTTTGCAGATTGCAGGCCAAAATGACAACTGTAGAAGACTGATCCAGTGGGGCCATTACTAGTCATATCGTAGTCAAGATGTTGATGGATCCTGTGGGCCAATCACCATTTTGTTATTAAATGTGTTTCTTCATCTAATGAATACATTCTGGAAGAAAGTGGCGTAAGTTTTATTAATTTGTGTAGAGAGGAAATGCCTTAGACTGTGTATCTCGTTCCCTCTTCATTATTATTATTTAACCAGTCGGGTTAATTCATGTAATGGTGTCCCTTTTGCTAATGTTACTTAGTACATGAGAATCTTGGGGGAAATGGGAGTTAGCCTAATACAGACTACAAAGCAGTATGTAACTGGCGTTCTTTTCAAGGTCTTTAGCACAATGCCTGGTTCCTTAAATGCAAGTTGTCTACCACATTTTTAATGAACAAGGAGGGCAAAAACTTTTTTAAAACCTCAAGCAATTTTAGCTGTTTCTGTTAAGTTTCCAAGTGGTGTCAGACAGCTGAAGTACAAGTAACAGGTGATGGCTGTTACTTGAAAGAATTACGTACATCTTCAGTATCCTGCTTTCTGTCTGACAGTTACAATATGTCTTGTGGAAAATAGGGTGGATAGTTTTCAGTCATTATAACCCAGTTTTATAGTGGTTTTCAGCAGAAGTGAAACATTTTGTTTTAGGAAAATAAATGCAGCCTCAAAACTTAAAAAAATTTCTTAGAGCATCTGATAAGTAAAGAAGAATTTAAAACACTTTCCTTCCAGAAAAATATTAAGCGAACAGTAGAAAAAAGAAGGTTCCCCAAATGGCTGGGTTACTGCTCTCAAGAGGCATTTGGTAAGAAGAACAACTTTCCTATGAAACTTACAATAGGAAACAATACGTTTTTGTTTTAGAGCTTGTTTACTTTGACTGTTGCCATTGCTTTATAATTTCAGAATTTTTTCTTCCCACTGACTTTACTTATGTACAATAAATTGTATTACTCTAAAAAGAGATTAATTTTTGGTTCTCTCTTTTTTTTTTTTTTTAAGTCTAAATACAGATGATTCCTGAGTCTTTGACAGGTTTTGGTTATCCAGAAAACTGATAGAATAAAAGTCTTGGAGAACAGTGAGGGAGAAATGAATATACGTATGTACAATCTGCTTCAAATCTATCTACTTAAAAGCAAGAAAGTTAGTTTTGGTCACCCCACCATTTTATAAAGCTGTTTCTTTCAATCAGTGGTTCAGAATGCAGATAGATCACTGATACACAGTGTTTAATCATCCAAACCAATGAATAAGTTATCAAAATTGTTATTCAAAACATGTGAGGTTCTCTGATATGTGGAAAGAGAGTCCTTTTGCTATTTCTCCTTTATTTTAGCTAGTCCTTCCTCCTGACCTTATGGTTGATGCAAATCTCTTGACCCTCCAAATGCAGAGAGAATTCTTGCTGATTGAGTAATGCTGGTGCCTGAGCAGTCCTGGCTTCTTTCATTAAAAATAAAATGTTCACAGCATTCCCCTTCCTCCTCCACTCAATTCTACTTATGTAAAAGGTAATCATGAATATGCCATAGTTGGGTGTTTACTTAGATCCAGCAGCATTGGGTTCTTAATTCAACAAAACACTTGAACATTAAA
This sequence comes from Mystacornis crossleyi, assembly GCA_013400655.1. Taxonomy (NCBI): domain Eukaryota; kingdom Metazoa; phylum Chordata; class Aves; order Passeriformes; family Timaliidae; genus Mystacornis; species Mystacornis crossleyi. The sequence continues at coordinate 37,983 of VYZQ01019998.1, forward strand.
CAATTTCTTAAGCCTGTTCTTATACAATAAAACACTTACAGGTTCATGTGATCTTGACATCTCTAGAAGCTGAAAATGAATTTAAAAGATGACTTAAGATGAATTAAATTTAGGAGTGTTTAATCCCATAGTGACCTATGTATGGTGCTGGTCATGATAAATTTCTCCTTTCTCCCCAAACATAACAACACTTACTATTATGCTTTCTCTACCTCCAAAGAAATACCTACATGATATTTGCTTTTGCTTTGTTGTGCCCTCTCAGTTAGGCTTACAAAACCAGCTTTCTTTCCCACTGCCCTTCTTTTTCCCTAATCTTTGTACATAGATCACATGATTTTGCTAGCACTGCCTGTAACAGGCCTTACTAGTTCACTTTATCTGTGCTTTAACTATCAGTCAATATTGCTTTCTGCACTAAAGGATTCCTGGCTTTTTTTTTTTGTTTGTTTGTTTGTTAAATTCTTAAAAGTCCTTTGCAATTAAAGCAAAATACCTATTCCTTGTGGATCTTCCTTTCCTCAGTTATCCCAAATAATGTAGAAGTGAAATGTTTTAGAGATTCAAGTGCCACTGTGGTTTATCAGAGCTGTTTAAAACCTGGGGAGAAAAAATTGGATAAAGTCAGAGCTAACTATTTTTTTCTAAATGAAGTGAATAGGCAGTCTCATTCATTCCTGGCCTGTTTCATTTTCTAGCATATACATAAAACTAAGCAAAGAAGTCTTTATGGTGATAGGGTAATTGTGAAGTTTATCTCAAAGTCTTTGAGATTTCTACTTATTCTTAGCCAAAAATTACATTTTCTTGTAAGGACTCCTTCAGACCTCAGGAGTTTGCTATGACAAGCATGGCCACCTTGAATCATGATGATTAGGATGTGGTTGTCTGGTATGTCTGAATTGGCTTTTGAAAGAAGAGTTCATTCCCAAATCATGTGTGATGACTGGCTTTGAGCATGACTTGCTCCCTGAGAATGCTGCTGTTAATCCACTTATTTGTCATGCTGCTGTACTTGGTTTGTAGATCTTCTCACTGACCCTCATACAGCTGGTCATGGATCCCCTTTCTGAGGAAGGGTTAACACTTATTTGACCCCACTTTTCTGGATTCCAACTTCAGCCAGCTGGTAATATAAGGAGAGATGATTATATAAAAGTGATCTTGAGATAACTTTCTGTTTTCTAAACCCCTTTTGAACCCTGTGGTCTTTAAGAAAAGGTACTAATGTCCTAGATCCCTTTCAAAGTCACCAAAGCTGGGACTTCTCTGTTAGTTCTTGGAGACTTAGGTTCTAATAGTATTTTAATTGTACCTTTACTGCCTGTACATGAATAAGCAGTTTCTGTTGCAAGAGGTTATGTTTTGAAAAAAAAATTAATGCACACGTTTTCACAAAATGCAGCACATAATCTATATGTGACTGTACATATATGAATATATTTATACTGACTGTTATTCATATCTCAAGTTACTTGTGAACCCCAGAATGTATTTTAACACACGGTTAAACCGGTGGTGTATTAATTTTAAATAATGCAGCATTAAGCATTAAATCATGATGATGGTGGATCTAGGGCATACCACAGAGCTGCTCCCTTCCTTAGGTCATGATATTTAAGAGTTCAATTATGCCGTTAGATATGCTGCCTTACACACAGACTGAAGTCAGTCATTTTTTCAAGAGCTGTCACATATAGAGCAAGATGTATCTTTTTGGTTTCCACATGGATTTTGGGATAAAGGTTGATCATGACTGACTGTGGGACAATTAACATCAATGTATTAAAGTGATAATTACAGTTCTCACAGCTAGTTGGTTTTGGCTCTTTGGTACGTTCTGCTCTGAGAAGATTGTCATCTACAAACCTTTTCAGCTCTAACCTACCTCAAATATATTTAGCACTGTGGAGGCATTAGCCCTCTATTCCATGTCTGGCAGGAATGTGGAACATGACTAATTAGAAAATGGACTGCTGCTTATGGATCTTCACTGTTACCAATACTTGTCATATGGTTTGACTGTTCCACCAGGGCACCAGGCAGATAGTTGTATGTGACATTCAGGGACAAAACAAGTGGAGTGAACTATGGCAATATGTGGAAATATTACATATTGTTTCCTTTCTGTTAATGAAAAGCTGCCAGTGATGAATCAGAGCTTGATGTCATAAGCCATTTATTTATAAAAAAACAGGGGGACAAAGAGAGAATGTGTTGTTCAGCGTCTTTTTTCTGTTCTCTCAGTTCTCTGTCAACACTAATGAAGAGCCTGCTTCTAATGCTTTTTTTTTTGGTCAGTTATCCAAGCAATTAGAGCAACGAATACTTTACTAAAGTAATAGACTCTCAGAAATTAATGCAAGTTTTGGCCTTGAAAGAGCAAAAGCATTCACTATGTTTTTAAAGCAAATGTCAAACATAAATTCTTTTTCATGTCTGTATAAGCCCGATGGGCATGTAATGCTCCCTGCTAAATCTGATATTAACTGTGGCTATCGTTTAGAGGAAAATTAAAACCATTTAGGGTTTTGTCCTTGAAGGCTCCCCATAAAATTTAAGAAGGTTCTCTGTAGATTTATTGCAAGATCAGTTCATGGGTTTTCAGTGCATGCATGTATTCAGAATGGCATTTCAATGACAAGCTGATCATATTGTGATCTTGAATGCAGTGGTCCAAGGGCATCAATTCAAGCATATACACAGTAGCACCAGAACCTAGACATGGTGGAGGTGTGTGCTGGGATGCATGTGTGAGACAAAAAGATCATACAGAAGATGAGTGAGTTCAGCCTGGGGATTTTGACCTGTATTTCATACAGATGTGATTTTGGTGGGCAGTTAAAGGGTTGTATTTTTATCCTGTCTTTCAGGTATTTGAAGCAGCTTTTTCTTGCCTTTGTGCTTGAGCAACGGAAAGTGCTACTTTGTGCATGATTGTTTTTGATGTGCACTGTAAGAACTACATTTGTGTAAAGATGATATAGAGTATACAACTTTGTTCAGCTCTTTCAGTACCACGACACCAACAGCAGTACTAACTTGAGGGGGGCTGAAGTCATGCAGAGGGAAGTTTGGTGGATAATCTGTTGCCCTGAGGTTCCCTGGTTTTAACTTTCTTATGTAGAAGGAAGCTGAGGTTTGCAGTTACTTTGACACAAAAGTGTATATTCTGCTACCTGCTTATGTGACATTTGACCTGTAACTTTTTACTGAGTCTGTCCTAATGTATTTCCCAATGACTTTGGATAGCTTTAGTCATATTAAGTGTGTCCGCACCTGGGAAAAGAAGAGAATGTATTGGCTCAAACTGGACAAACCTTGCAGGATTTTAGGGTTTCTAGGCTGTGGTATTTTAAAGCCAGTGACCTGAAGGCAAAAGCTGTAGCGTTCTTCACTGTGGAATCATGTTAGACCGGTATGGGGATGGCTTTTCTTTCCTCAGCCCTTATTTGCAAGGAATTCCTATTTAGGAATGCATTTACCCATCTAGCAAGACTTAAGATGTAAGATTCTAGACAAAAGCAGCACTGACAGAACCCTCCAAGAGTGTCACCAAACCATGACAATTTGCTGTTTCCCCCACAGAAAAAGAAGCATGGTTTTAAAGTATCACACAGAAAAAGGAGCATGGTTTTAATGTATCAGCTGGGATCAATGAATGTTCTGAACATCCATAAAAAGGAAAATGGAAGAATACTGAAAAGCAGAAAGATATTTGCCTTATTTGTCTTGCTTCTCCCTTGCAATACATCATGAAAAGACATTGATGCTAAATGTTCATTAAAACGTAGAACTAATAGACCAGAATCAAATGCTTGGTTTCATTGTGCATGGCCCCCACCTTGAAAGGCAGAGGCTTTTGTAGAAGTGTCAAAGCTGAGCCTTAGACAGCTCTGACTGACATTCCGGCAATGCGTGCTGCTTCTTGGGTTTTGCAGCCGTATTGAAGTTGTCAGTGTAACAATATTGGAATATTATTCAAAAAGTTAGCAAACCTGGACAGGTTTCAGCAGTGTTGGAGGGTGTTAGATGGAAAAATTGATTGTGTGAAACTCACCAGAGAACTTTCAGTTTAAATTGTTTAAACTCTTTCTAATTCCAGCTCAGAGAGTTAGCTGCAAAAGCCTTTCTCACAAGATTTAAAATTTTAGTCTTAACTTTTGCTGAAACATGATGAGAATGAGAGAAAAGGGATGAGAATGAGAAAAAAGGGATGAGAATGATGAACCTTACTACAGATTTGTGCACTTGAAAGTGTAGCTGTTATCCATACTGTGAATTTAACAGTTTTCTTATAAAAATCCATGCTTCTACATACTGTAGAATTTTATGTATTACACTTTGTTACAAAAGTTAAAAGCACGGAATAAATAAATAACAAGAATCCTTGTTAATACTGCAATTGCATTTCAGTCCTATCTTCAGTGTTTTGATCATTTACACTGTAACTTTTTAAAGCTAAAGATCTAATTAATTGAATTATTGTCTTCAACACTTTTGCAGTCAGATTTGAGACACAAACTGAAACCTGGCTTACACCTGTCCTACAGGACAAATATGAATAGTGCATTTTCAGTCTGTCCTTACTGAGAAGAAAGATTTAACTTGGGAGTTTGTGGTATGAAGCTGGAATACACACTTGACTACATATTAGTTCACAGGGATTTGACACAGATCAATGGACTGCTGGTGAGATAGGTGGTCAATAGCTAACTCATGTAAGCACAGTTAACTATTAGGAGACAGCAAATGTTAGTTCCAACAGCAAATGTTAATTACAAAACCTAAGAAGCCGGCTTCACCCTAATCTTGCCAAGATAGAGAGGACAAGGATCATCTCAGAAACTACTAAATCATTCCTCAAAGGACTACGCATGCTCCAGAAGGAAAGATGAAAAGTGCATCTGAGGAAGACTACTAGCCTTCATCAAAAGACCCCCAAGGAAGAAGAGGAGCCTTCCTCAGTGCGACCACCAGAGTGTACAGCGCATGCATGGCACGTATGCTAACAATATTAATAACTTCTGAGAAATAATTTGTATAACCACACCTGTCCCAAGGAATGTGATGAATATTCATAATTTAACCCATAATACTGTGGTGTATAGANTGTGTGTGTGTGAGAGGGGGCATTCCCCGACACACCCGGCACGCTGAATAAAGCAAATACCCACTTCTCTGACTCTGCCTCTGAAGTGTCTCCTGGCCCGGATTGAGGCAATTCACTGGCTGATGGATTCTTAAAAATTCTCTGAACCTACATTTTTGGGTAATGGTGGGTGGAGAATCATATTTTGCTCTTCCTGTAGTAAGTCAGAAAACAATTTACCACAGGGTATTCCTCCTTGTGCTGGTTTAGCCAAATTTAGAAATATATCCTCCGGGAGAGAGGATAGGTTACAAACCACCCCTCCCCCCAACCAGGTTCGGGAAAAAATAAACTTATTTTTCCTCAAAGGAAAGTGAAAGAGATAAAACTATTTATTTAACAAATACACAGGTAAAGGA
>VYZQ01019999.1:0-20182 GCA_013400655.1 Mystacornis crossleyi
CCTGTCCAAACCAGGACAACTGTAAATGTCAAGAGCTCTAATTCACTACTGAAAAAGTGCCTCAGGACTTTGAGCAAAGATGTAGGCAAAACAACTGTACTTTTTGGAGACTGTCCAGGTTGCAGCTGGATCTGAGAGAACTTGTGCAATAGGCAACAGCGAACAAATGAAAACGTTCTGATTCTGCACTGTGTATGTTGAGCTGCTTTGATCTCATTGCTCAGACATTTCAACGTTCTTCTGTTAACATCTTTCGACTCTTGCCTTGTGTCTGAAACTAGGCAGAGATGATATTTTCTTCCTTGCACTGTGAAACTCCTATTGCATATGTGGGAACAGTAACCTAAGAAAAGGTACAATAAGTTATGTGTTTCAGATTGGGATACCTTTTGTGAATGAAGGAGGGTCAAAGAACTCCATGGGCTGTCATTTGGAATCCCATGCTCAGAGAGTTCTGAGACAAATGCAGATAGAAAATTAAGAGTTAAAATAATATATTGACCAAACCAGTTTAGCTTAATAAAAAATTGCTGTGAATGTTTGAAGTAGTTTGGCTCCAACTAGCCATCGTGGACAAGTGATCCCAGACAGAAAGTGATCCCAGGATCTTACGCTATAAGAAGTACAATCTATCTAATTGAGGTCAATGCATTTGGGAGATGTGTAACTTTGTTAGTAGCAGTTTTTTATCAGTTCTCTGGGTGTTGAAATATGATGTTTCTGAAGATCGGGGATACCCTTAAATTCCAGTATTCCTTTAAGGTTACTTCAATAATAGCTTAAAATATAATATCACTTTAACAGTAACAGACTTGAGGGGCGATAAAAATGCATGTGCGGAAATATATGTCATGGTCATTTGTAAATATTTGAATATGCTGGTAAAGAACAGTTTTTCATTTCCAAGATCTAATATTTTGTCTTGGTCTCTCTCGATTACTGATTTCTCTGCTACGTTAACACTGAGCGAGTTGTCAATGAAATGTGTGAAGATGTGGAAAAAGACGGGCTGTTTGGCCTCTTAATGAATTGCTGAGTACTTTCCTCTGCCAAGTCCATCATCACTTGCACTGCTAGATGTCCACAGGGAGATATCTTGATAGGACTTTTGGAGCTGTTGCTGGTCAGCTGGTGACTTTCTAAAGGTCCATGTTGTTGTCACTGCTGGAGTCTTCTCACTTCAAGGATACATAAACTTTGAAGAGCAATATAAAACCATTCTTCTTTTTCTCTTCAAGGTAAATACTTTCCCTGACAAATTGGAATGAAAAAGTCCAGGCATGGTCTCAGTAGCAGGGGAATCAACGGAGTACTCATGCTGTTTGCATTTAGTGGTACTTCTTTGGACATCCTCGCTTCACTGGGAGGAAGAATTGAAGTACGATAAAATAAGTACCACAAAAAGAAAAGCAGTCAAATCCAATAAAAGCAAGCAATTGGTAGTGGACTGAACTGCAACTCATACTTTATATAAAGTGTGGAGAAAAGGAGAAGAGATAAGGGCCAAAGATGTGCAGCTACATTAGTAAAAAACCTGCAAAATGATCTAACATGTGCATCAACGTTTTTAATCATGATGTTAAATATGCATCCTTCTGGCCAGGCATTTGGAGGAAAATGTTTTTAAGTTATCTCCATGGTTCCACCTTTTTGTTTAACTGTTAAAATGTGAAAGCAAGGGGTGCTTCTACTGAGTGAAATAGTTCCACTGTCTTGAAAATAACCTGTATTGATAAAGAGATCACTGTTGCTTGAACCCTTGGCCGCCCGGAGGCTAAGCAGGTGACTTGCTGTGAGGTGTCCCAGTAGCTGGGCAAGGCACAGCTTGGCAGCCGAGCAGGGGCTCTGTAAAGAGCTCGCTGCTTTAGGCTCCTGCGTGGAGCTGGCAGCAGTCGGGTGCTATTGTAGCAGCAGGCGGAGGCAAAGGAGGAGAGAAGGACTCTTTGTAGCAGCAATCCAAGCCTTTATTCCCAGACCCCAGGGCCGAAGGAACATAGTAGCAAGGAGGTACAGCAACAAAAAGCGAGGAGCGACAGTTACAGGGGATTTTAACAGGGGGTGGATGGGGGTGGAACAGGGGGATAAACCAATAGGGAAATGACATGCAGTGACAGGTATCCAATAACAAGGTCTCAGGGGAGGGTTCGATTTAAATAAACCAATGGGGGGGTGGGGTCTAACAGAGCAGCCCTTTCTGGCAACTTATTAGATAAGCAAAAGAAAACATGAATAAACATGATGATGACATAACTTAGGGTGGTACAAACTACAACCTATGGGGAGAACTTGGAGGTGGGAGTAGCAGCAGAAAACCAATAGATAACTCAAGAACTATAGATGGACACAGAACTTTCAAAAACATGGGGAGGTGACCCAGGCTGGAGTGACACCCCGTGGGGGCGCGGCCTACACTTCCATACCGCCCTCAGAACCACTCTCGGACCCACTGTCCTGGGCAGGGAAATCCACCCACTGGATGCCCTGATTGACACACAGCCTGAAGGGCTGGGTCACCGCAACAGATCACTTTGATGATGATATGAATGACAAATCAGGGCAATTTCACATTTTAAAACTAGTGCTTTATTAGATTAATTAATTAGTAATATACTTTGTGCTAGTGGTCAGTTCTTACAAATCATACATAACTGGTGCATATATAAAGCATTTAGTCTTCAGTAGTCATATTCTAAAAGAGCTATGGGTATACAAAACCACAGATCTGCTGCAATATAGTTAGTACTGATAGCTATGGTCCCAAGGGTTTCTTAGTTGCAAATGTCAGATTAGTTAGTCCTGACAGGTCTTTCATGAGAGAAGTGGGCTTATCATCTTCTGTATTATTCCTCACTTGAAACTGTGATCCTGATGCTGGTAAACTGTTTCCATGAAGGGAGTTCTCCTCTGCTCCTGATATTGCCCACGTTATATAATTTTTTCTAGCTGGTTACGTGTCCTGTGCGTTTGGGAAGCTGCCCTGCCAATTTGCAGTTCCTTGTGCTTCTTCTGTGTGGTAACTTTTTGTTCTTTAGATGCCGCCTGTTTGCAACTTCAATCATCTTTCTCTGCCTCATTGGTGATCCCACTGTTAATATATGTGTTATATATATGAGGTTGTGTCTGGTTACACCATCTTAGTACTACAAAATAATTCCATGCTATTCCTAATCACACCATTGTAGTACACCTATATCAAGTTAGTAGCCAGTTGAAGCTTCACACATGAACAGAGTTGCAGAAATAAATGTGCTATTACTTTAGATGGGTTTCATGTGAAAACAGATTTTGAAGATGTGAAGAGTTGTACTCCGTGGATACAAGACCAAATTCAAAGATTGTAAGGAAAGATGGGACAACAGAAGAGGTGAGAGGACCAAGAGAATGGTTGGGTATCAGAAACAGAACTGTAGCTGATAGTCCAGATACGGGTTGCATAGTAGTTGACAAGGCTCATCATGTATCACACTGGCAGTGTAACAGGAGTGAGAAAGTAAATTTTCTCTTTGCATGCACAGACACTCATCTCTACTATTTTCTTGACATGCTATACTGTACTTTCTTATGGAGTCCTTACATGATCTGAGTAATAAAGGATGATGATTTCTGGAGAAATTAAAACATATCAATGTATTCACTGATCACTTCTGCCTGATGCTTGCCATAGTAACCCAGTTTTAATGGTGGTATTCACACGATTTCCTTTCCCCCCAGAACAGTGTGACACAAATGGCCGGAACCTATTACATTTTAGGAGCAGACTGATTCTTTCCTACTACCAAATGTGAAATATGTCCAAATATTTTAACTACTTTTGCAGTATCATAAACACTATTTCTGTCCCTACAGAGGACATAAAGACTCTGCTTTAGTAGTTCTATTTCCAGAGGTAGTCATCCCTAGATACCTACAAGAAACATACTTGCTCTTATGCTTCATCAGGTTTTCTGTTTAAAACTATCTTTATGTGAATACATTTATTTCATACAGCCACAGTTAAAATGAAACAGCAGGGTGTGGACATAAAACACAGTGCACGGCTCTGCAATCATTGTCTGTGTTGCTGGCCAGAAGATGTCTGGGAAAATGAGCTTTGGCAAACAAATAGTTACATGGTGTAGACCAGTTCTTGGCATAGAAATACCTACAACTTTCTACATTAATTAAAAGCTCTGACTATGTTGCTTGGGCATTTTCATTGAGAAAAAGGGCGGAAGAGTGTCAATGCTGATGAAGTTTGTGTTTTTCTAAAATACGCTGATCTTTTTTCTGAAGTACTGAGTTAACCTTCTTTGTTATTTGCCTCCACACCCACCCACTGTATGATCTTAGTCTGTGCATTGGTAACAGAGTTATGAATGGAAGGAGGATTTTTTTTTTCCATTTGATTATAATCAACGATTTTTTTTATATGCATCAGTATGAATCCAAATATTTTTCAGATTGGCTGGAAAAAATAGAAAGTATTTTTTTTTCCCTCAATTTGAAGCTTGGATAAAAAGGCTTTTCACAACAACTACTCATGAGTCTAACAATAAATGTTCACTGCACATCTTGTAACATAAGGCGAATTTCACAGCCGTGTCTTTCAGGAGAAAGGTAGCTAGCATACAAGACCTCTGACACATGCTTTATATATTCTTTGACTGAGAAGGAAGAGTGTCTTAATTGATGACATTATTTTAGTAAGTTGAGTTTATTAATCTCAGAAAAATATGGGCAGACCTTTTCTCCCTTTTTTTCTGTCTCCTTTTATATTTTATTTAATTTTAGTTTTACTTATTCAGTTCAAAGTCAAGATTTGTGTCAACAGTCGCAGTGACAACAGCTTCCCTGTAAAACCAGTAACATGCTCAAAACCGCAAGTTCCTTTAAATTACCCTTCTGGAGAAATATTCCTGTCAGATAGAGAATCAGTAGTTCTGTTTTTTGAAATACTCAGTTTCTCAAAAATAATCTTTTGTAAAAAAATCAGAGATCAGCCCAATCCGTACAACCTTTTTATCACTGTTTAACCGCCTCCCAAGACATGAAACCAAAGTGACAGATGATCTTCTAGTCTGTCATTATTAATGTCAGTTTTGAGTATGTTTTATGTAATACCAAATTTCATATGATACACGCTGCATTTTTCACTGAAACACTCCTTGCTTATTTTGTGTTCAATACAATAAATTTTTTTCCTCAACACTAAAAGTGACAGAACTCAAACAGAAGGATAGTATTGTATTATTTTAGTTTACTCATCTGTTTTTAAATGTTATTATGAATGGATATAAACAAATACAATGACAAAATTTTCTCTCCCATCCATGCTGGAAGGTTGCCTTTCTGTAGATTCTCCTGTGATTTTTATTTAAAGTACTCAGTTGCTGGCAGGTGTATGATAGTAAATGTTAAATATGTTGCTTAATTATTCATTCTTTCCTGTTTTAAAAATTGAATGATTTTGAAAATGCATTAGTGTGAAAATGCCATGCAAAAACTGTGTTTTAATAGTCAATCCTCACTCTCCTTCAGAGAAAAAAAGAAAATACTATTTAAAATGTCTAGTTTTACTTGCATGAAATACTGACTTTTGCTGAGAAGCGAAAAAATCTGCTTCAAAGTTCTAAATTTTAAATCTCATCAATCTATTTACTATAAGCCTGTGAATAGACCAATGAACTCTAATTAATATGATAGACTCATAAAAGAATAATGAGTAATCAGAGCTGTTTAACATCAAAGAGTAATCCCTTAAATAACCAAGTTAAACAGTACAGTTTGTATTATATCACTTTGGCAAATATCATTCATTTGTGTGTTTCTGAAACTTAGGATGAAGGCTGATTTAACTTTAATTAAGTTTTACTTGGCTCTCTAAGTGTCTAAACTGTTGTATTGTATAGTCATAGAGAAATGTAGATGGAAAAAACCCTCCGGGGTCCTCTGGTTTTGTTGCCTGCCAGACCAGAATTCCACTCTCTAGTACTCTCATGAACTTGCAAAATTTTGCTGAGGTTCAACAGAGCTCTGAATTAGGTGTTTTCTAGCTTTTTCAGCAACTTTTAACTGTTTTTTGTCCATTTTGAAAACCAATTTATAATTCCTACAATTACCATTTATATAGTATTCATATCTTCCTGGTAATTGTACCCTCCTTTTTAGACAGCAACCATATTCTATGCCCAGACCCTTGCTGTTTCAGTTTTAATTTTCTACATTCTACGTTTCTTTCATCGTAGCTGTTTTTATGGTTGCCCTGAGTCATGACACTTGAGATCCATGATCCCTGCATTAAGCATGTGACAGAATTTATCAAATTATTGATATTGATAAATGTATCCTATTATTTCCCTTCCCCTATGATGAAGGACTAAGCAAGAAAAGTAAAGAGGAAATAATGATTCAGATATGAAAATGTTTGTGACTGCTCATGGGGTAATAACTTGGAGCCGGTCTATGACACACTCGCCCTTAACCCTCAATTTCCCCTGAAATCTTTCTTCTAATAGTCCTCAGCAGTTTAGAGTGGGTAGGAAGGGAGGAAGCAGCTAAATACAAATAATTTATGTGTACTATATTCAATTCTGAAGTTTTAGACATTCTGTCATTGAGTTTTTTTGCTGCTACCATTCAGGAGGTAGGATGGAATGGCAGGCACAGAAGGGGTCACATAAACACTTTTAAAACATTAGGAGAAAACCATCAGGATGGTAACTTATCTGCAGTTTCACTGTTGAAGTATGTTTCTTATATACTGAGCTAAATTCTCACAGTGAGTGATATGAGGTCTGTGTGACTTGACAGAGAAAATGTGTAGCAACAGAATATGCAACATTTAATTAAAACAGCTATTGATAAAAACTCATCCTCATGGGTATTACTACCTGATCAGGCTTCTTTGTTGCAAGACTGGAGACCAGCAGCTAACTGCTAAGGTGAAAACACCCTCTCTGTATTCTTTACCTTGGTATTGCATGATACCTGATACTGTCTGAACTTCTTCATGCAGAAAGCAAGGACAGCCCGTATAAAACATGGGCTCTAGAATAATTTCAGAGGTAGCAGGAACAGCACATGACTATTTGTCAGTTTTACTGGTACTGACTATATTCCTTCTGGAACTCTAAGGGCACGAAGGCAAAAAAAGTCAGATACTGAGCTTATGGCACACACCTAATTACAGTTATTTGCAAAGTGTTGTACTTGAAATGACAATGCCAAATTAAGCTTTTAAAGACCTGTTTAATATGAAATTCCTGGTTCTTAGGAGGCTCACATTATATGCATTTGTAAAAAAAGGCAAATTTCTACCCTTTATTCTTGTGTTTTTAGACATAGAAAACTCCAGTCTTTGCATGGACCTTTGTTCATCAAATACTCTGTAGAGTTTATCAGAAGGATATTGCGTGGTGGGGGGAACTTAGAAAAGGATGGGAAGTAGAAATAATCAAAAGGATAGTGCCTCAGTTGAGAAATCTCGGAAGGTAAATTATATAGATATAGTCTGCAGATTCTTTTTCTCTTTGTGAAAGAAATTGTTTCTTTTCTGTACTTTTTAATTACTTGTAGTATACCGTAAAGCTCTTCTGTTCTCAATTTGTGATCTCATTGAAATATTTCCTTGATGCACAGATTTGGTCCGGGCTTTTATATGCATCAGTATGACGGAAGTTCCAAATCACTCTCTGGTGCCCTCTGCCTAGCCACCTTTCTGCCTACAGATCTTGGAATCTGAAATTATATGTGCTAATGCCAGCTAGACTTGTGCTTTTCAAACTTTCCACAATATTTCCAGGTAGATACCTGCAGAGGCTTACGTCAAGCAATTAAACATTCATTATTTTTTTACTTTATCAGGACACTCAGTTGTCTTGAGCTCAGCCTGGGCAGTGAGAGAATGGAAAACAGCGTTATAGACTGCTGTTGTCTGTGTTTCTGCCACGGCACTGGGAATATATAAGTAGAGAGTTGAAAACAAGTTCAAATGAGCAAAAATTCAGATTAAGTGCTGACTGCCCACTTTTGACATAGACAAAGAGATTTGCATTTATTTTAAAAGTGTTGCATCATACAAAATGTCTGATCACCTTGCAAAGCATAATTTAGTTAGAAGCTAAATTTGGGACAACTGGTTTTCACTGTAGAGGTGTAGGCAGCTGGACTGTGCTGTGTCCATTCTAAAAAATGATACTAGCCATAAGTCTGGGCCTCACATATTTTTAGAACTTGATGAGAGGACTAGTATATAAATTATTTTCCTAGGAAGTGAATAATTTATTTAAACCTCAAAGTTTGAATGTGGAAAATACTTTGTGAAAAAGACTCTCATCAAGGCTTTTACAAGGGTCCATAAATCACATTAGAAATTAAAAAAACCAAACCAAACCAAATAAATAGTAGTGGAGAGATGAGTCTTTACTAATACCAGCTAACAGGACTATTGTATATTCATCTCAACGATGTTGAAACACTTTATTCATTGATTTTTCAAAATAACTCTAAGACACACAGGTATGTGGATGGGCAGGGAAGTGAAGTGTTGCAAATTCTTACCAATTTCAGATACAACTTCTGTGGCTACTGAGCCCTTTAGTTTCGAGCATATAAGGAACGGGGAACAGCTGGCAAAGCAAAACTGGATGTGTAATGCCTATGCTTTAATATTTTATGTATTTCTGAAGTGCTGCTATTTCTAACAAGAAGCATTGGGTCTGGTTTCTCATTTACCTCTGCACTACACAGAGAAGTCTGAGCAGGGAGGAAGGATTCCTGTCTTTTTCAGCTGAAGCCGTGGGAGTAATCGTTTTTGAAGAAATTGTGTAGTGTGTAATGAATTAGATATGGATATGCTTCTGTTAAATGCGCTTATCTGGGTTTCCTTTTTTATTTTTGGCTTTTTATAAAGATCAGTATCTCTAAAGATTATATTCTAGGCAACTCACTATATGGTGCAGCTATTATATTGAATTTAGGTGGAACTAAAAAAAAATGAGCCATTATTAAATTGTCTTTCTGAAGATTCTTTTTGGGCTTTAGCATGAGGGTATCAATAGGACTGAGTAACAGATGCTTATAGAGCCCAACTGGTTTAACTGAACTGCATCTAAAAATAAAGGCATTGAAGAAAAGTAAATCTCTCAAAATATTTTAAAAAGCTTCATTAACAGTGGCCTTTTAGGTACATACATATTTTCTTGAAAAATTTAAAAAAAAGAGTGAAGGTTAAAATGCAATTTCTTAATTAACTAATTAAAAGTTAAATCCAAAACGGCTATTTAATGTCATGTAAGTTAACTGATATGTAGTATAGTCAGGGAAAAGTTGTGGGTGGAAGGCACTTTTCTTCCAATGCTCACTATCCAAATTTTGAAGATTCCAATGTGATACGGTTAAGCGCAGGCAAAATTGATTCTGATGTGTGTGTTCATACTGGGTTCACTCAGCAGGAAGAGCATTGTTCAGATATTGTTCGATCAAAGAGATCACTTTGTCAGTTCAGGATTTATGTAAGGAAAATTGGCCTGAAATATATAAAATTTTGTGTTACGGTGTTTCTCTGTGGTATTTGTATTCGTATGAAGTCAGGTAGTATTTTGAAGCATCTTAATAAAGGATATATATTATCTTTCCTAAGGTCAAATTCTGCACTTGGTAGAACAGAGCGTTTAGAGTGTCATGGACTTATTTACGTTGTGTAGTCAACAATTAGGGGGCTTGAGCCCTGTTGCTTTCTTAGTAGTTACATGTGGCCACTAAGTTACTGGGACAAACATCCTTATGAAATTTTCATTGATGAGAAGAATTGTGGTTTTATTTTCATCACGGTGTGAATGAATTTAGCTGCATAAGTCCCATTAATGTTAATAAGTGTTGTGCATCTAAGTGACTGTGCATTTTACTGAAAATTTGCCTCTTGGTGTGCTTAGAGTAGAACAGGATATATTTGAAATCATCCTTCCTTGAAAGAACCTGAAAATCTAGTGAATATGGGGGCAATGGGAAGGCATTAAGAACTACAAATCAAAAAGGAACTGGAAGGAACCACAGGGAAAAAGAAATAAAACCCCCAAAAGAGATACAAAGCATATCAAACAGCTGTAAAGTCAAACAGAACAGGTTGAGAGCAAACAAGGATGTTATAAGCTTAACAAACCAGAATACAGAGGAATCACAAAACTGCATTTAACAGAAGTCACTATTAAACTAAATCACTCTGTAACAAATCACCTCCTCAAATCCAGAAATCTGTTCTGTAGATGCTGATTGTTGTGAATCATGGTATGTAAAAATTTATGGAGGTACTTCTATTCTTTCACCCCAAAGTAAGTCTTAGGACATCAGATTGATCCTCTTGACTTTTCATTGAGAAGTCTAAATTGATACTTTTTTTTTCTTGACACAGAGATCATGCGTTTGAGTATGTCATGCTGCTGTAATGCTCACAACGGATGCATTTTGCAACCTTGCATTATAAGCTTGCAATACCCTGATCTCTCAGTGAACTGACATATCTGATCTCTGGGACCTGTGGGGAAAGAGATGGAGAAAGAAGAAAGCGTGCTATGTTTATCTCCTTACATTTTCAGAGTGGGGTGATGTTGTTGATCATCAAGATCCATCACTCCAAGATGGAGTAGCACATTCTATAGCATAGGCCAGGCTTTGACCTGGCAGAACTGAACAGTAGAAGGGCTGCCAGTTATAAATGACAAGCAAGACTGCCAGGAAGTTTATGGGAACATTTTTCTCAGCTAGGCTAAACTTTATAAAAGCCACATATTTTACTAATTTTCTGTGAGAAACTGTGTATATAAGATTATAATCAGAATGGTTTGATGCATAAAACCCCTCCTTCATTAATATTTGATAACTAGTATTCCAAGAAAAAAATGCTTAATTTTGTTGAACATGCTGAAATACTCCACAAGAAATAAATTTTAAAGTAATTGGTGAATTACTTTATGCTTTTGTGGTATTTATTGTGTTGCTGGTAATCAAAGCTGCTCTGTAACAATCTTTATGCTACTATGGGTGTCCAGCATTGCTGTAGTGCTGCCCCACATTTTGTTTAGCATTTTCTTTATAATAGAAAAAAATGGCCCAGAATGTTCTTGGCGAGCTGTATTAGTTTGAATTAATCTATTTGACATTTTCAGTTTGCAGCTCAAGAAAACTGCCTTGGGATCTCATTAAGAAGTTGTGAAAATTGCTTTATCTTGTGTCTATTGTTTCTGGTACATGAACGCTATCAAAATTTTTACTCTCCACTTTAGATCTCTTCTTCCTCTTCCTTCCTCCCGTGTCATTTGTATACTTGTATTTATAGGAGAGTGAAGCTTCTGTGAGAGAAAGAGAGATCTCATAATTAAAAAATAACCACACACCTTTGTGGTTTACAAGGTGGAGTTAGGTACTTCAAAGAGCAGTGACTATGTTACACACTTCTTTTCTACAAATGTACTGGAGTAGTGATCTAGCTGCTTCACAGCTGGGATGGGGAAAGCTTTGGTTCGGACTTCTTTGATCTCCAGTGTGGCTTTGCTTCAGAGTTTTACCTAAAAGATACACTCTGGACAAATTTAAATAAAATGCATCAAAAAATTATGGTGGTGTCTCGGTTTCAGACAAGATTGGGAAGAAAATGATCTGGAATGAACATCTTCCCCAAAGACAGGTTTTCGGCACTCCCTCCCCCACTGATGCGAAAGGCATTTCTTGGATGAAAGTGAAAAAAACTATTTAACAGAGTGCCAGCAGGGCACAGGGAAAAGGAATAACTGTTAAAATATTAAACCTCCTCGATGCAGAGAAAGCTAGTGGATTTAGAGTTCTGTCTGTAGCTGGCTCGGCCCCTCCGAAGGCCCAAGGCCGGGATGCGGCGTCCCCGCAGCCTCACTGCCAGTCCATGGGGTCCGGTGATCTGGTTCTTGGATCGCAGCTGGGCCGAGCAGTTCCAGAAGAGGAACAAGTTGTTACCGGAGGATTTTGGTATTCTGGTATACAGTCCTGGGAAAAAATCTCTTGCCTCAGCTGACAGGCTGGCTGAAAGCAGGAAGGTGCTTCCTCGGCTCTGCAGCAGTGAGAACGTGGGGGAGTGTGTGTGAATCCTTGAACACGAACTGTGCTGAAGAATTCGCCCGGCTTCTCTCCCCCCTCTCCTGGACCCAGCTTAAAGCTGTGGGACCCATTTCTGGGCATAAAGCAGACGGTAGGGAAATACAGTATTATCATAAATTCACCCCAAGACAAGTGGTAATAAATTATTGAGGAGACTTGAGTAAATATTGTTTTGGCAAAGATTAATTTATCCTGGAAAAATATCAGGCTACAATTTTGGAACATTCCAGAGTGAAATTGCATAATTTTTTTTTTTTTTCCTATTTCTTAAGACTCTTGAGCATTTTTTGTATGGAAAAGGAGCAATAGCTCTCCTATCTTAGTGTCTTGTCTCTATGAGTTCAACATAAGAGTTTTCTGAAGAATGTAATATATCCATTATACCCCCTATTGTTCGATGCATCTATATAGGGGATTAAATTTCCTCCAGAAAAACCCAGTAATTATTTTATACACTGAAGCATGTAGATTGATCGCCCTTTTAGTTTTATTCTAGCTGACTTAATCTAACTGTAATTGCTATTTTTATTTATGAATGTTAAATAATTTTTTAGGATTTTCAGAAATATCTGGAGGTATAAATACCACAAATTAATTATATGGTATATTGTCATAACCCACAATTTATGCATTTTAAATGTGTAACCTTTTCTAACAGAGTACATGGTTTAATCCCAGACAGCAACTAAGTTCAGTGCAGCTGCTCTTACTCCTCTCTCCTCCAGGCCTGGTCAGATGAGGAGGAGAATCAGAAAAAGCTAAAGCCTGGGGGTTGAAATAAGAACAGCTTAACAATTGCAATAAAGTAAAATATTATAATAATAGCAGCAACAATAAAAATAATAAAGGAAAAGAGAGAGGACTAAGCCTCAAGAGAAAAAAGTGATGCATAATAGGGTTGTTTACCATGCACTGACTGATGCCCAACCGGGCTTCACATATGTTTTGGCTACGACTCTACAATATTTACAAATGCCAAATACTATCAGATGTTTTAAGAAAATGTATTTCTGTGACATGCTAATTATTGATAGTTCTGTCGCTAAAAAATTGTGGAATCGAATGAACAGATACCTAACCAGCATGAATAGTATGAAGAGTGAACAGCTCAAAGACTACCTACAAATTTAGCTGTTTACGCATAGAAGATACAGCTAGCACCTGTGAATAATAGGTATATATAAAGAAAGTTAGGATGTCATTAATTGTTCTGCATCTTCCGATATGAAAGGTGTAGTCAGAACACATAGTAATCAAAATCTTAAATACTATTATTCATTCCAGAAACTTAAATTTCAGGGCAATGTTGAATACTCACAAAAACCACATCTTGTGTCCAATAAAAACAACAAAACTTTAATTTATCAAATATTCACAACAAGCTGTTGATAGACCTATTCCAGACAAATTTATATTAAATACAAATATTTTTGAATGTCAGTATCTTCAGATATACCCACAATGTATACAAGTGTGTATATCACTTGTATACACAGGAAGCTAACTAGGACATTTTGTGTGAAATCATGTGTTCAGATCTGGTGTTACTCTGGCAATTGCAAGACCTTCTTTATCTCTTCTATCACATTATAGAAGTAAAATCAAATTATCAACCTCAGAATAAAATACATTTGCATAGATCAGCAGCCACAATGTAAGAAATGTCAAATTAAAGATTTTCAAAGCTAAACACTGTGTTTATGTTTGTCAATTACAAATTACTGTGGTTTAAATAAAGTCCAATGCCACTGCAGGCTGAAGAGAGAGGATAAGAATCCTATTTTAAGAATCCCTTATCCTAGTCAGATAAATCAGACATCCCTTTCATCCATAGTAACAGGTAACAAAATTCTAAGAAAATAAAATATTCATAAATTCTGGTGATGTAGCAAGAAGTCTATAGAATCAAAAAATCATAGAACCCATAACTGCATTTAATGTCAAGCTATGATTTTTGACTAGGTGAAATGAGGCTACTTACTGAATATCCACGGAGACAGTAAATGACTAGAAATCGTGGAACTACTATCAGTTCTCCCACTTTCCTACAACTTCCTAGACTTTTATTATTCTCAACTTGCTTTGTTTACACAGAATCTAAAAGGAAGATTTTGGATTTCTTCTGCCCATTATGCTCTTTGAATCAGAGAAACACCACATTCAACTGTCTGTGGTCTATCCAACAGCCCCTGGAGGCCTGATCAAATCCATACTGCTTGGAATAAAATGCAGTGAGCACCACAAGGCAGTCCTGCCTTCCTGCAAGCGTGCCTGAGGGCATTATTATTGCTGCATCCTCCTGCAGACTGAGAGCCTTAAGGCAGTACCTCTTGTGTCTCTCTTCTAGTTTTGCACCACCTACAGTAATCCTACTTTAGCTCTTAATTAGCTAATTGTAGTGGTTATCTCACCAAACAAACTGGAATTCAAACACGCAGAAATTTGTGTATGGGAACAGAACAGTTTTTTTTTTTTACTGGTGGCTTGTACCAGATGTTATAGAGAAAAGCACCTGAGGACACACAAATTTTGTTCACTAGCATTATATTCTCTGGAGAACAACTACCTTGATTGCTAATTGGTTTTATAGTACAAAAAGCAGTTAAATGCTGCTGCTACTGAGATGGATTCAGTGCTGAAATGATGACAAGAAATTGTATGTGATATTTTCATCTGGTTCAAGCAAAATAGTAGAAGTAAAATGGCAAAAAAACTGGACCTGTCCTTTTCTCTACAAACCTTTATTAAAGCCCAGATACTTTCCATGAATTATAAATAAACTACTGGAGAAGAAAACACCTCAGAAAGATTATGGCTGTTTCAGTGGAAGTTACAGTCATGCTGAAAACTGTATCAATATACAGAGAAATATCAATGATCAGAATTGCAATCTAGTAAGCCATAAGAGTGTCTTTGTTTGAAGTCTTCAGTTTCTTTGACTTTGAAGTGCAAATTTCTAATTTGCACTAAAACTTCAGTGATAACTGAATTTAAAATGTGTTGGCATTACTGACAATCTCATTCAGAGCTCCAGAAGTCCTAATCTGCAGAAGCTGTCTTTCTGCATCAACTTCTTGATGAACTTCTCATGAAGTTTTTCTGCTTTTCCCAGCCTCAGATGTTACCCAAGTGTCTTGCAAAAAGCAATCACAGAAGAAATATTGATATTTTCAATAGATTATTATGCATCCTTATGTATTATAAGGATATCTACATGGGTTTTTATTAACAAAGGAAGACAACTATGCCCACAGAGTTCCTGAAACCTCTTCACCTTTCTGCACTTCTTTCTTAAAGCTGTATGGGCTTTAATGTTTTCTTTGTGTGTGGATCTCTAAATGAAACAAAATCACTTACAAGGGGTGATGGTTTGTTTTGTCAAATGGTGCTGTTTTCTGGTGTATGAGAAAGCTCCCTCAGTCAAAAAGCCCAGTGGTGTCATATGCCAAATTCTTCCAAGTCTGTCCAAACCTTTAACTTTGAAAATACTATGTTTCCATCAGTTCCTTGCTCCTCAGCATCACCCATGTAGAGGATTTCATTATTTATTATTTTAAATTAATTTTCTGTTCTGTTACATATCTGCATGACACCTTCTAGTTTGTCTGCCAAGACTAGTGCTCAGATTTCTGCTTTCTGAAATTGAAAAAAAATGTTCCTAAGCAGAAATAGCCATTAGCAACCCAAATCCATAATAAAAGCTACAGAATGATGAGAATAAAAAGGATCATACATTCACCAGTCTGCTGTTATTATTTTGTGTCCTGTTCTGTTGAAAAACCAGATGCATTTTTGAGCCCATGAGACTAGAAGGTGCATGAAATTTGTGTCTATGAGAGGAAAATTTCTATTTTTTAATTATCTTCCCTTCATGCATGTTATTTCTTAATTGACTCTTTAAAAATTCCTGATTACTGTTCTGTATTTCTGCATTTGCTGTCTCACTCTGAAACATAGGGTCCTT
Source organism: Mystacornis crossleyi (assembly GCA_013400655.1). NCBI lineage: Eukaryota > Metazoa > Chordata > Aves > Passeriformes > Timaliidae > Mystacornis > Mystacornis crossleyi. The sequence continues at coordinate 16,067 of VYZQ01019999.1, forward strand.
AGTCATGGACAGATGGGAAAGTATTTTTTATGATAGTAGTGGGTTTTTTCACTCACCAGTTCTCAGATTTGTATAGATTACTTTTATATTCTTCCTAGATGTGCTGCTGGATAAAAACATTATATTCCACATGACTCTGGAAAAGATTTTTAGATTTATGGCTTTTTTAATTTTACAATAATGAAACTTGTATTTTCCGGTGCAGTTCCTCCTGTGTCTTCTTAAACAGAATGCATTGAATACAGTTAAATAGATGCACTAAAGCCTTATTTTCTTTTTTTTTTTCAGTTAACATTGGCATCATCTCTTTTTGCTATGGCTTCATGAGTTTTCTTAATCTGCATGTGTGGAAGCAAATTTTAAAAAAGATCACTCTTGTCATACTGAACAACCATTTAGATGTAACAAACATTTACTAGAAATTATCTTCCTATTCAGGGGCATCATGGGGTCTAGTTATCATTTAAATATTATGCAAGTCCTTGAAATTAGACTTAAATCTTGCAAATGTTTTGTGCATGAGGGTGATTTCCGACATTTTGAATGTATATCTGAAACTAATGCCTCCTTTAACCACATTATGGGGAGACTGAGTATTCAAGCTTAAATCTGTAAGCCTCCTGGTTTCCCCAGATTTGTGGAGTCTTATGAATGGTTAAAGACCAAAAATTTGTAGCAGTTGATCATTTTGATTAATGCATTTGGACATTCTGTCTGGTGAGAATGAGTGGAGTCTCTCCTTAGGGTTCAAAGGAGAGTCTTGACCTTTGCATGCACAGAAGTAACAGTGACATCAGCACAACCCCCCCAAAAAACCCACAAAAACCAAAACAAAAACCAGAAAAACAAACAAACCCCAGAAAACCAAACCCCCCAAAAAACCAGGTCTTCTAGGCTGGAGTGAAGTCACTGACTAGTGTCTGACCAGAAGGCAAATTACAATGAAACATGATACACATAAGAATTAAAGTAGCTGCTAATTTTAGCTCTCTACAGGTTTTAGTTATGAGAAAGAACTTAACTTCAGTAGAATTACAGGGTAGAAAAGAACAGCTGTTATCTTTGTCTGCTGGGATTCAGAATGCAACTTTTATAATGTTAGAGTAGAACGTTAGGGAATATTAAGCAGAAGAGACAGCTAAAAGAAATAAGGACTATATGGTGATTAGTACCTTCTTGGACACTATCAGTGGTTTGTCACAGAGTAGCAGGAAACTCTAAAAGGGTATGCTGTCAACATAAAACCCCAAATCTTACTTGTGATAGACTTTATTCCACATTTGCTTTCAACTGAAAAGAGAGCAAAAACTTGGTTCATCCTCTGGAGAGAAAATAGAGTAAGTCTTAATGCTGTTCTGTCTTCCAGTGATTGGTAACAGGTCACTGAAATAAGTCTTTGCTTGTCCGAGTAAATGGACTGTCAGGATTGGGGAATGTCTGGCACACATTTGTCTGGGAACAGAATTACAAGCATGTGAAAGGCTGCTTCCAAATTCAAAACGAGAGAGCAGAAATCATTCTGCAGAAGCACCTCTGCTACTTGCAGGTTTATGTTGTTTTCCTGACAGACTTCAACAACAATTTCATCTGAAAGAGAGAGAGAAAATACACACTGAGAAGCGGACACACTGAGAGAAAAGCTATCAGAGAGGGCCTTCAGAAAGCCAGTGCAGACTAAAAGTGTAATATTAACCATTCAGGAAGGGAAATATTCTACTACAATATAGCCATTAAAATACTGTTAGCCACTGCTTGTGGGAAGGATAAGCTGGGACATGTGAAATTGACAGTTTAATATTCATGATTTTGGCTATGAAAGATTTAATCTGTTACAAATACTTACAGGATGGCTGGTGAAGAGGTAGTTCAATCATCACTTTTTGGAAGTGTTCACTACCATAAGTATCACAAAATATTTTGGTTATTAAAACTTAAAACAATAACATGTGAAAGGCTGGACCTGGACATTTCAGATAGATTAATGCTGCAGCTGAAATGTTGGTCTTTGTCAGTGACCTGAAACCCACGGTAGCACAAGACTTGAAATTAGGTGTTCAAAGTGTCAACACCTTTGAAATTGAAGTGTGTGGTGTGAACATCACTTAAAGTTTGTCTCTAAACCGACTACAATATTTTTCTGTTCTTGTAGCAGCAATGCCTATGCTGTTAAAATAAGAACACAGTCCATATTTTTTGTGTTGATGAAGGTCATTGCAAAACACTGTCAGAAACCTATGTAAGACATGCAGAGCACATAGGTTTTGGGGCCATTTCTGTATTGCATGTCCTTGCAATTTTTACTTTTATTACTGGGGAAGTTGGCAGAAAGGCAGAGTCAGGAGAGCTCTGCAACTGACTGTAGATAACAAATTTGCCCTTAGATCCAGCCTCAGGATCAGTCAACTTGAGCCAAGGAATCCAAATGCACTGAACAGGCACTCTTATAACATACAATTTTATAATAATTGAAAAAAAAAGACCAAAAATTAAAATGATACTTTTTGAGTCTCTGATGCTAACTTTAAAAATATAATACCAATTTCTTTTAAGAATCAGGTCCATAGAGAACTGTCTTTAAAAAAAAGATGTTAATTAAAAAAACAAACCAAACAAAAATGTCTGGCAAGGTAGTTGTAGCAGTTTGCATTAAAATTCTTTAAACTGGAAAAAGTTTACTTCATCCCCAGGTTTCCTCACTCAAAGTAATAGCAGTCTTTGAATCAAAACTTCCTTCTTCAAGCCTAGGATGAAACTGAGAGTCAAGTAGCTGGTGCTAACTGGGTGTTGCTGTGAGATACACCTTGTACTGCACAAAGATTTAAAAACAAAAAGCAAGAAATAAGAACCCATAAAAACTTTTAATAATTTGATAGCCTTGTAAATGCTTTCTATAGACATTAACTTTTAGGACTTTAGCATTTATTTTCTCATAACAAGGGTGAATCGATTATTGAATGGTTGAATGCACACAGTGCATATTGATCTGTTCATGCGTAGCAGCTTTCTCCCAGCAGGCACCTTGCTGCCTGTAACATATTTTAAATAGGATTACTACTCATTAAATTACAATGACCTGGAGCAATGGTCAACACAACTGAAATTGCCTCAGTTCATCATGTTTTGGTTCACTGCCATTAAATTTCAGTGGCTATGTTTCCCTAGAGTAAATAGACCTGAAGAACACACATGGTTGAATGCTTTGGCTTGTATTTAATCAAGTAAACCTAAAAAATTAATACCTATATTTGGAAGTTAAGGAAGTGTAAGAAATTCTTTGTTGTAGTTTTAGGGAATAGTAATACTTGTGTTAGATTAAAACCTAACAGTTTTCGGCTGATGTGATACACAGGATACCCTGATACACTGGCTTTTGCACACAGGGGACTTTACTTTGATTTAAAGAACTGTGGGAGTGGCAGTTTAATCAGGCCGGGATCTTCCATCTAGACTGTTTGGCCACATTTGTGTCCTCTAGTTTTAGACATGAACACAGAAAAGGGACATAGAAGTCCACTTAATTACATAGGCACTGGATCAAACAACACATAGTAGTTTACCTCACTGAGTGATGGCACTGGAGCCACCTACTGTTTTCCAATTCAACCAAATTTAAATTATCTCTGAATGTGTCAGGAATAAAATAATTGCCTAATTTTTGGGATAATTTTAAGGCAGACAGAAACCTGAAGCTGTTAGCAAAGACAGTGGCACTGTCAACCTTTATACCAGGAAGATATTCGGATGAAACCTGGGAAATATAAGACCAGATTTCTCTTTCAAAAGGAGCCAAGAAAGAATCTGGGTGTTCTATATAACATAAAAACATTCTAAATGCTAAGATAAAGAGAATTATTAAAAAAAAAAAAATTCTCACATAGGGTATTTTGATGTTCTGTGTACACACTGCAATTACCATAACTACATTTCTGGCAAAAGTAGGCTTTATCAGTATTTAAACTATTGATTTATTTTCACATGAAGTCTTAAAGTTGAGGCTTCTTTCAGTGGGGAAGAAAGAAAGAAAGGAAAAGGAGAAAAGGGAAAGGAAAAGAGGGGAAGGAAAAGGGGAGAAGGGGAAGGAAAAGGGGTAAAGGGAGAGGAGAGGAGAGGAGAGGA
>VYZQ01019999.1:20489-41926 GCA_013400655.1 Mystacornis crossleyi
AGAAAGAAAGAAAGAAAGAAAGAAAGAAAGAAAGAAAGAAAGAAAGAAAGAAAGAAAGAAAGATTTTATAACAATACCTCTTCTAGTAAATAGGACCTCTTTTATGCAAGTACATTGTATTCCATACTGCCATTAGACTTTTGTCTATGATTTACCAACTACTACTGTAGCATTATCCATGTAGCTTTTGTGACACTATGTTTCTAAAACTGCTTGGAAAGACAAGTTAAAGCAATAGTGAATATTTCCCAGTTTTAGTGGAAACTACTTCAAATTTACCCAAACATGTATTTCAGACTGTTTTTCCTGTATGTGAGAGAGTTGCAATGAGAGAGTCTACACCAGAAGAATGTATGAGGATTGCAGGGTGAATATCATTCTCCTTACAGACACATTGACACCTGCTCATGTGGTATGCACCTATGCCTTGATGACAGTACAACTGGCATTTCGCCGCATATCAAATTGTTCTTTCAACATATGAAGTATGTTTTTGTCAGCTTGCCCTTTTCGATAATACTGGGTGTTTCCTAATGGATCCTTTCAAATTTTACACTTCAAAATGGCTCTGGCTTTCACTGTCATAATTTAGCTTGACTAGTCCAAGTCCACATGTCGTGGATATTGCAGACATAATCCGTTTGTTGCATCTAACAAGAAGGTTTGTGGAGAGTGAAATGATTTGCCCAGAGAGACTGAATGCAAACTAATTACCATACTGTTACTCTCCACTAGACATGCAGTTTGCAAAAACAAGAGGTAAGTCCACATCATTTTCAATCTACATTGCACATATTGGAAGGGGAGAGGGGGCTACTTGATGATGCACAGCAGTATCATAACAGATGATGTCTTGGTTTTCATTTCTATTTCTGCTTTGTGGCTTAGTTTGAAGGCTTCATTTTAAATAGATATACCACACAGTTGTTTAAAGCTCTGATGTTAATAACAGCAATCAGTTAACGTAATTTCTCCTTCTGTGTACTTGCTGTCTGTTTTCAACTTTTGTAGATTCTTTTCTGTTAGCAAAAGTGAAGCCGGGGGTTTGTTCTCATGAAGGCTCTGAATATGTGGCTTCTTCTGCCCTAGGATTCCTAATTTTTCAGCAGCAATATTATGTCATTTACAAAAAAGTAATTGGACCTAAGTGCAGAAGTTTGAGATTTACAGTTGAAAAACACTGAATGCAAAGTTATGAGTCAGTTCATACATTTATTTAAATTAACAGAAAAGTAAAGACATAAAATGACTGCTTAAGTGGGTAAAGATATTAATGTAAGTAATAATCTTTATTTTAATAATCTTGTAAGTAACAAAATCATCTTTATATTCTTGAGGCAGATAATCTCCAGTTGCCGTTGACTATCTATATACATATTCAAATATGCCACAAAGGTATAAATTTTGCAGTAACAAAGAGAAGACAGGAGATTATAAACACCTATAAGTATAATAAAATCTTAAAATTTAAGTATTAAAAAATTTTGAAATAAAATAAAATCTTACTGATTTTGGCTTTTAATTTCATTGGAGGATGCCCCCATCTAGCCAAGGGAAATTCACCTTTCTGGTGGCAAATGTGGGATTAAACATTTTGGTCTTTAACATGTCATTCTGTCAAAATTTGGCTCCTCAGACATTATGCTTATAACTAGGCCTGTGTTTTAAAAGATGACCAAAAGAATAAATAGTGGTGTTGGTGCCTCCTTTTGTATAATCTCTGTAATTCATCATATAAGAAGCTTTCTCTCTTCTAATGAGAAACTCTGATATTTAAAGTTCCCATAAATGTCATAACCACTAAAATATTTCCAAGTATGTCAGTGTGTTCAGGATTTTTAAAGTTCTTTGAATAATAGGAATAGGAAACTGCTTTTAAAACAGCTTGCTCATAGTGGATGAAGGCATTCTGAAATTAGAAAATCTGAGATCTAGGAAACTTTGGCCTCCACATTTTCTTATGTGATAGTTGTTTAGACACATTACTTTTCAATGTATTGATGTGATTTTTTTGGCAAACACTAGACAAAGTGTCTGAAATTTTGGATTTAATCTTGAGACACTTGATGTATTATGTGCTATAAAGAGGCTGCAGAAACTTAGTACAATGTCATGGATTTTTCTTTAAAGCAGAGGGCTTGAAATTAGGTATTATGTTACACATACACACACACAGGTGTTACACGTCTATGCCAGAGGTGTGTAGGTCATTCTCTGAACCTAACCTGAACTACTTTTCATCGAGTTGAAATTACTGCTGTGACAACAACTGATCCGTACAAGTATCCTGCAAAACATTGCAGTACAAAGATTCAGCACTGAGTAAAAGGATTCCTATAAAACCTTGTAAACATGCTGATAAGGAGGTTACATTGAGAATATGTGCTGTCAGTTATTTCCGAAGAGGTTACATTGAGAATATGTGCTGTCAGTTATTTCCGAAGTACCATTTATATCTCTTTTGTTGTTTGCAAAATAGCATTAAGCTGAAGGTACTTCTGCTGCTTCTTATACTGCTTTTTGAGATGCCTCTCTGTCTATTATTTTTTTGAGGGAGCTCAACATACCAGTCCTCAGGTTTCAGTCAGAGTGAAACACTGAAGCACAGACAGTTAATCAAATCTGTGACTTGGCCCCTTCATTTCTTGTTCTGACCGACAGTTTGGTGACACACTGATTCTAAGTTTTGCTGCTGTCTGTAAAGCTTCTTTTCTCCATTACACATTGGTGGATGTGTTTTGCCGGAGGATAAGGAGATGCTGCACCGTTTGTTTTTATAACTAAAGAGAGTTTCTAGGGCCCACTGGCATTCTCTCTCATGCTGGAAAGGATGTTTTTGCTCATATTTTAGAATTAGAGTGGCTGTTTTCTTATTTAACACAGATTTTGAGAAACTTGGATCAGATGTTATGTATTACAGAGGTAATCCCTTGACACATTTCTCCACATAAACATTACACAGCAGCATGCATTGTACCCTGTTGGCATAATGATTACCAAATTATGGCACTTTTCTCAGTGTTCATAAACTGTTTAGTGAATGACATTATATTTCACTTTCTTCTTTCTCTCTGAGTTCCATTGTGCTGGATGAGATTTTGTTTAATTTGGTTTTTGTTGCAAAATACGTATATGTAGAAATGAAAACATTTAAAAGCTTATAACCAGTTTTGATGCCAGTATTCTCTCTCAAAATAATAATAATAAAAATAACAATAACAATAACAATAACAGCAGTAAAAGCAACCTCTACCCCCACCAGTTCTGATATAGATAAAATCTGCTTTTAACATGTTGGATAGTAATCAGAACTAAATCAGCTCGGTTTGTCCAATATAAATGCTCCTTGTAGTGGTTTGATTCGCATTTTCCCCTTTCTGTGAGATAAGAACAGGGAGGAATACAAAGCAGGCACCAAACTTTAAAGAATATAATGAAGTTTATTACTACAACTAAAAGTGAAATGGAATAAGAAGGAACTAAAGCAAATTAACCCCCTTTTTCTCCAGCACCTCCTCCATTCACCTCTAATATAAAGACACAAACTTAAATCAATTCAGCCAGTTTGCCCCACTATAACAATCTTAGGTCAGTCCATTGAGTGAGAGAAGTCTCTTTTGCTCAGCTATGGAACTTTTCCACAAGAACAATCTTCTCATGGCATCCACGTCACAGCACAGCCGCCATCTGGGGTGGTTTTCTGTTGACATGTGAGGGTCCCTTTACCTTGATCCACAGCTTTCCCCACAACCGTGTTCAAGGATTCACCTTTAGCTGCAGGGGGTATAATTTTAAGGACAAGCACTTCCAGAAAAACAAAAGTTCTCTTCATCCATCTCCAGGATAAAATCCCCTCGCTAATAGAGAGAAAACCTGTAGTAAAAAATTCAACGTCCTTCTGTAGGTAGCTCCTCTCATCAGATCGGGGCCAAGGTTAGCATTTCACCTCAGGCCTACACCTTGGTTTGAAACAGTCCAGGAAAAAAGAAGAAGAGAAAAAACAAATCCAAAATCATCTTCATCTCAGCTGGAAAGCTCTTTCCCCCCCAAAAAGCTTATAATGAAATTAAAAGGGAGTTTCTATATCTGAGTCCATCACCATAGATTTACAAAAGAGCTTTCAGCTTCTAGCATCTCCTCTCTCTCCTCTCTCTAGGCTTCAGTCCTTTCTTCTGTGTCTTTGCCTTTCCTGGGAAAGGATTGCAGGTTTCATATCTCGGAGGAAAAACTTACAGCACTGCAGAGGCCAGTCCTCCCGTGCGGGACCTTGAAAACTGGATGTTATCTCTCGTGAAGCGGCAGCTTTTGGCTGTGCAGCTGTTTGCAGTCGGAGCTGGGTTTGAAGGGGGTGGGGAGGGAAGCATCTCAGCCCCCACCCCTGGGGCTGAGGGGAGGAAGGTGAAGGCCATGGTCCCGCGGCGGAGCTGGACCATGGCCCATCCTGGCCTCCCACCAGGCCTGCATCTGGGTTCGCGTTGGCAGGGCCCAACCGGGCCCCGCCGGGCCGGCCCAGCCCCCACCAGGGGGCTGAGCGGGCCCTCTGTTACCTCTGTCTTCGCCGGAAGAGCAAGAGAGAGATTCCCGCCCTTTATCTCCTTTTAATCTGAATTCACAGGGCGTACCCCTTCTCTAAGTGGCTCAATAGAGCTGTCGATATTCAAATTAGTTAATTGATTGGTTCTGTCCAGTTCTGGAGGAAATTACAGCACCTGTTGCTGCAAACCACTTCCTCCAGGAAACAGACCCAAAATGAAGAAAAACCTGAAGAGCAGGAAGGGATGTCAAGCCATGACATCCTTCATCCTTGTGTTTCAATTTAACATCAGTGGATATTCTCACTCTTTCTCTATGTTTTTTTTCAGCACTTGAGAGAAACTTGTAGAGGAGAACAACATTCCAGTCTCTTCACTACATCTACATAATTCTCTCAAACAGAACAATAGCAGAGAACATCTGCAGTTACCAAAACTCATGTGCTTATACTTTTAAACTGCTGGGATGGCACATGTTTTGCTTTACTAGTCAGCATACTTACAGGAACTTGATGCTACTCTTCAAGAGTTAGCATAATGCAGGACCCATTCCTGCACATAGTCCCTCAGCACTGAAAGCTTGGAGGGTTTTGATACTATGCACATTAGATATTATGTGCCAGTTGTTCTAAAGTCAGAAGCCACTTGCGGACAACTTTAGTTTAATTGTTTTTTAACAGGCCAATTGTATTACCCAAATATTTCTGTTAGCACACAAAAATCTGTGTACCTTTCAAGGTTTAGTGTTCAACAATTCTCTGAATGAGGGCTCCTGAAAGCCAAACAATCTTTGAATCAAAATAATTTAAAATGTAGTGTAAAGAAGAATATACATCCTGACAATAAAAAAAAAACAAAACAAAACATCATTAGTGGCATTCTAGCTCTTTAAAAAAAATTGTAATATGAATTCCAATATCACTGGGTAGTTTCTAACTAAACGAAAGATGAAGTGAGTCAAGTAGCAAACACAGCACGATGCCACTGCTACTCCACATTTCAGGCAAGCTTTTGACTTTTTCATCAAAGACATTTAGAGTCCTTTTAACTGATCATGAAGTAATAAAAATTTTGGGAACTAAATAGTTCTTTTTCAGGGGACATATTCAGATGTCTCTGTGGTCGTCAGTGTTCTGCTGGCAGAAATCTAGAAAAAAAAGAGCAAAGGAACTAACAGTTTAGGGATTCTACTAAATCTAACAACCTTTCTGAGTGGTATTCTGTAAAGCAGAAGTAACCAAGAAATGCTGTAGCAAATATACTGAATGTAGTCTAAAAAAGGTTCCTTTAAACTTCTGATTTGTATGCATTTCTTTAAGGTCAATTTTTTATATCACTTACTTTCTGTGGCAAAGAATGTTTTCAGTCTAGTTATTTGCTGCTGTCGTGATAACTCTGTGACCAGTGTTTGTTCCTAAATTAAAAATTGTACCATTAAATTATGAAAAGTAATTGCGATATGGTTGGCAGAACACACTTAGGGTCCACTTGTGTTTTTTAGGAAAGGCCAGGAAATGAAAGTGCTGACAGAACTCTGCTTACATATACTTTAATATGGAAAGTTACTGCTTGAAGATAGGTTGCATGTATGGTGCATTAATACTAGAAAGCACTAGATCTTATGTGGATTTCCTCTGAAGTAGTAGATGTGTTCATATTCACAGGAAAAAATATCAGGTCTTGTTTTCCCAGAGCTTCTCAGCCAAAGACAGGTACAAAGACATAGAGTTAGTGCAGGAAAGATCTTGTGCACTTTGCTCTCAGAGTCACTGTCTTGGTGCAGAGTAACTGTGATAAGAAGAATAGATCAGTGGATTTCAGTCCACATCATATTGTCATCTCTAGTGGCAGGATAGATGTTTTTCTAAAAAAGATTCTATTTTTTTTGCATGGAATTTGGATGTATCTTTTTGTTAGCAAGGGTTCTAGATATTCATGGTTGATGCATGAGAGAGTTTTGGAGCTAGTTTTCAGAAGTATGTCAGATTTTTAGAAAAGGAGGATTTATTGATACGTCTTAATACTAAAAGATATGTGCATCTGCTAAATGCAGTTGATTTACATGGAAAGTAACTTTAATTGTTCCTGTAGTTTACTAGAAAAGAATAGCTTCACATTTGGAATCTTTAGAGACTTAATTTAGGGTATGTATGAGACAAGGCAGTGATATGTGAGGCAATTAACATTTGGTCAGGGTTTGTTGTCACCATAGCAGTCAAAGTATTGAAGAAATTAAGAAAAATTAAAAGATTGTGTGTAAAATTAAAAGATTGTATACAATATTAGTCATACTTAAAAATGTATAAATACTTAGAGACTTCAGTTTTGCTAGCACTGACCAAGAAAGGGAGGTTCAGCTGCTGAATCTGTTGTTTTTGGCAGACAGTTTGGGTAAAAACCCAAACCCACCGGTGTTCTCTGAGCAATGGCAGCTGAATTTTCTTAATGTAAAAAATTCTTAGCTGTACAATTTCAAAGTGATATTCAACAAAGGCCAGGAAGGCTCTTCAACAACCCTTTATACTTTCCTACCACAAAACCCACTCCTGTGTCAGCTCTTCTTCATGGGCCACTGCTCCTCCCAGAAACATGGTGGTGGTGGGCTCTCCACAGACTATAGGTTCCTTCATAGCATCTTCACCTGCTCTGACGTGGCATCCTCCACAGGTCCAGTGGGGCTATCCGCTCCATTGCAGTTCTCCATGTGTACAGAGACAGTCTGCTTCACCACGGTCTTCACCACAGGCCTGCCGGGGAATCTGCTCCGATGCCTGGACCACCTCCTTCCCCACCTTCTTCAACAGTATTGGTGTTTGTGAGGCTGCTTCTTACACACTGTTTCCCTTACCCTCTGATGTGTGACATCTTTATGCTTTTTAAAAAATACTGTCTTGGACCTACCATCACCTTGGGTGTGCGCGCTGGAGTCCTCCAGAACTGTCTGTTTTGATACAGAGCAGCCCAAGCTTCTTCTCACAAAGGCAACCCCTACAGACCCACACTGCCAGGACCTGAGCACTTGTACACAGTAAAGCTAAATAATGTGATCTTCCANGTGGTATTCTGTAAAGCAGAAGTAACCAAGAAATGCTGTAGCAAATATACTGAATGTAGTCTAAAAAAGGTTCCTTTAAACTTCTGATTTGTATGCATTTCTTTAAGGTCAATTTTTTATATCACTTACTTTCTGTGGCAAAGAATGTTTTCAGTCTAGTTATTTGCTGCTGTCGTGATAACTCTGTGACCAGTGTTTGTTCCTAAATTAAAAATTGTACCATTAAATTATGAAAAGTAATTGCGATATGGTTGGCAGAACACACTTAGGGTCCACTTGTGTTTTTTAGGAAAGGCCAGGAAATGAAAGTGCTGACAGAACTCTGCTTACATATACTTTAATATGGAAAGTTACTGCTTGAAGATAGGTTGCATGTATGGTGCATTAATACTAGAAAGCACTAGATCTTATGTGGATTTCCTCTGAAGTAGTAGATGTGTTCATATTCACAGGAAAAAATATCAGGTCTTGTTTTCCCAGAGCTTCTCAGCCAAAGACAGGTACAAAGACATAGAGTTAGTGCAGGAAAGATCTTGTGCACTTTGCTCTCAGAGTCACTGTCTTGGTGCAGAGTAACTGTGATAAGAAGAATAGATCAGTGGATTTCAGTCCACATCATATTGTCATCTCTAGTGGCAGGATAGATGTTTTTCTAAAAAAGATTCTATTTTTTTTGCATGGAATTTGGATGTATCTTTTTGTTAGCAAGGGTTCTAGATATTCATGGTTGATGCATGAGAGAGTTTTGGAGCTAGTTTTCAGAAGTATGTCAGATTTTTAGAAAAGGAGGATTTATTGATACGTCTTAATACTAAAAGATATGTGCATCTGCTAAATGCAGTTGATTTACATGGAAAGTAACTTTAATTGTTCCTGTAGTTTACTAGAAAAGAATAGCTTCACATTTGGAATCTTTAGAGACTTAATTTAGGGTATGTATGAGACAAGGCAGTGATATGTGAGGCAATTAACATTTGGTCAGGGTTTGTTGTCACCATAGCAGTCAAAGTATTGAAGAAATTAAGAAAAATTAAAAGATTGTGTGTAAAATTAAAAGATTGTATACAATATTAGTCATACTTAAAAATGTATAAATACTTAGAGACTTCAGTTTTGCTAGCACTGACCAAGAAAGGGAGGTTCAGCTGCTGAATCTGTTGTTTTTGGCAGACAGTTTGGGTAAAAACCCAAACCCACCGGTGTTCTCTGAGCAATGGCAGCTGAATTTTCTTAATGTAAAAAATTCTTAGCTGTACAATTTCAAAGTGATATTCAACAAAGGCCAGGAAGGCTCTTCAACAACCCTTTATACTTTCCTACCACAAAACCCACTCCTGTGTCAGCTCTTCTTCATGGGCCACTGCTCCTCCCAGAAACATGGTGGTGGTGGGCTCTCCACAGACTATAGGTTCCTTCATAGCATCTTCACCTGCTCTGACGTGGCATCCTCCACAGGTCCAGTGGGGCTATCCGCTCCATTGCAGTTCTCCATGTGTACAGAGACAGTCTGCTTCACCACGGTCTTCACCACAGGCCTGCCGGGGAATCTGCTCCGATGCCTGGACCACCTCCTTCCCCACCTTCTTCAACAGTATTGGTGTTTGTGAGGCTGCTTCTTACACACTGTTTCCCTTACCCTCTGATGTGTGACATCTTTATGCTTTTTAAAAAATACTGTCTTGGACCTACCATCACCTTGGGTGTGCGCGCTGGAGTCCTCCAGAACTGTCTGTTTTGATACAGAGCAGCCCAAGCTTCTTCTCACAAAGGCAACCCCTACAGACCCACACTGCCAGGACCTGAGCACTTGTACACAGTAAAGCTAAATAATGTGATCTTCCAGTGGACAAGATATTGTCGAGAGACATCACCTCTGGAACTGACATTGAGCCTTTTTACAGGTAGTTTCAGTGTAGAAGTGAGAATGGGATGGAAATACTGATTTACCTATCTGTCCTTGAACTGAATCCTACAAGTAGTTTTTGTTTATCAGAAAAATTGTTGGTAAAGCTGAGTACAGGCAAGGGCAATATCTGACCCTTGCATCACCTCACTCTCTAGGGAAAAATGGTAATTCAAGTTATTAGGGTTCTTCACATGAAAAGTCACACAAAACTGTAACATCTGTTAGATAATTGTGCTATTCTTAAAGCAGACTTGCATCTTGTTCCTTCTGAGGGTGAAAATAAGCTGTTTGAAAGTTGGGCCTTTTATACTAAGCCTGTCATCTTGCTGTAGGAAAAAGTCACCTTCAAGGGTCTTTTATTCTGTCACAGGGTAGAAATCTTAGAGAAAGGTGATGTGGCAGGTAGACGATTCATTTAGATTTTATCCACTAACGTTTTGAAAGCTAAAATCAGGCGAGGGAAAATTGTACTGAACAGCTATTTGGAATAATCCAGATGCACAGAATCCGTAGGTTGTCATGGTATTTAGGAAACTCTGAGAAAAAGACTTTTTCTGAGGACTGTGGTAATATTGAAGGCATGGATGTAGTCCTTCAGGACCTCAGGTAGAGTCTCAGAGACTGTAACAAATGCCTCTTCAAGTTTTAGTGTTTTTTTTAATGTGTGCAAATCAGTACAGTGTCTGGCTTCTTTCAGTTTTTCCACTCATATAGTAAAGCCTTGGAACAACATCCTAATTTTTTCTACCACTTCAGCTCACAGAGGTTAATCAAAGTTATGCCTTTCCTGGGACAGGATAATGTCAATACAAACAACAACATCACTCCTCCATCTCACTCTCTCTACTTCTTTTGAGCTTCTTTGTGCTTTGACTGATTTTAAAAACATGACCTCACACTTGTTATGTAGACCATTTGTAGTCTGCATTGACGCAATGCAGACATCAGTATACAGTTCTAAGGCTTTTCAGGGGCATCGTGGCTGCCATTCAGGAAAATTTCACCAGTGTTTTATGCTGTGGCTTTGTCTCTCTTAAGACTGTGTCTTATGGCTCTCACCTTTCTCATCTATTCCCTATTTAATTTTTGTAATAAAATATTGAAGGATATTTTATTGACATTTTCTGTCTACACAGACTGGCTATAAATACTTATGATTAATAATGGAAAAAACATGCAGTTTCATCATTAAGTTACACATTTTAGAGAATTTATCTGTGTTCACAGTATTTAGTATGTTTTTTGTGAAGCAGTGAGCACAAATAAGGAAGATAAGCATTATATAATATATTTAGCATGTGATACTGAAGTGATTTTGAGCAATTTTTCTTATAATATAAGATACTTATAATGTAATTTAGATGTTTACAAGGTTAAAGTTGTATGATTCTTTCAATGAGTTTGTACCATGTACCACACACATAAGTGTGTACATATGTGTATGAAAGTGTGTGCGTGATAATAAGCTGTGGTAAATTCTCAACTCTCTTATAGGGAGAACAATATAAATTAGTTTCAAGAGCAGAAAGTGTCATCAAAGAGGTGAGTAATTAATTAGGCTGATAGATTTTACTCTGTCGACAAAATTATTGCGGAAAGTTAATGTCCACTGTTACAAAACCTGAGTTTCAGAGCCTTATTCTTATTCTTATTCTTATTCTTATTCTTATTCTTATTCTTATTCTTATTCTTATTCTTATTCTTATTCTTATTTCAATAGTTACAAAATGTGCCTAATAAAACATTTAAATCAAATCCTGGTTTCTCAGTTATTAAACCATTCTTATCTTTACACACGTGTTTTTACTTTTTTATATTTAACTCAGGGTCTGAGGGGGAGTGGGTGAGTGTCTGCATGGTGCTTAGTTCTTGGCTGGGGACAGGGATAAAATTAGTGTTTACTGAATGGGAAAAGCAATCTACAGTAGGAAAAAGTGGAAATACACTAAAAAAACCAGTATAATGCTTTACACACAGACTCCACATTTTGTAGCTTATTTTGTACACAACATACTTGTAACACAAATAGACTTGTAACACAAACCCCCTTCTCTTCTGTCAAAGTTTTTTAACATTGCAATATATTTATCATGTGATTGAAGCATTTCCATTTCTCTTGAGAATATCTGAGCTTTCTGTGGTATTGCATAAATACTAAAGCAGTACCTTTCCAGCTATTCCCAGATAACATTTTGCAGTTTTTTTCCCCAGTTCTGGTTGTTCAGAGCCTTGTCTTTGTTTGAAAGACAGATGTCTGCTAAGGAAGGCAGGAGCCTCCCTTGGANATGAAGATGGCGATAGAATACATACTTTTGGGCACATCTTACATTGTAACCTAGGACAATCCTCCACAAAATTTTTGGTGCTAAGCAAAAAATACTTGGTTTTGTTTCCATATGGCTGCATGGAGCTTGTTAGCATGCAGTCACCTCCTCGCAGTGCAAATATATGTGTACAGGAGAGGTGTTAGAAAGTGTGAGGTTTGAAATCATGGTGAACTTATAATCTTCTAAGTCACACAGTTTAACAATTTTTTAATTGCATGTTAAGGGGGAGAACACTGTTCAGATTTGAAGTTCCATGGAAGTAAATAGCCTGATATTGAAAGCATTAAATCCAATTTCAAATAATTTTGAACACAGTGAGACAACTATTTCTTTCAGTGAAAGCCAATACTAAATTTCATTTTCCAATGCAAAAAGAACCCTTATTATTTAAGTAAAGGCAACTCTGCTTGTCTTTACTACAACTCGGTGGTCTGTCTTAAATTATGATACAGACATAGTCCCTTTAATAATTCCTGGACTACTGTGACATCCAGAGCAATATGAATCCAATCCGCCCTGTCTTCTTGTGCCTTTTTCAATCTGTGCAGTGTTTATAGCCCCTGCTGTGAGAAACCTGATTGCATTCAAATAATAATTTTGAAAACATTACATTCATTGTCAGATAGGACCTTAAAACAAAGTTGAGATGGGAAAGATGGAAAAATGAGCTGCTCTAGAATGTCCTACAAAGTGAAGAAAATTGATAAAAGGCAACATAATTAGCACTGGTCAGAATGGCAGAGGAGGTGTCCTTTTTCATAACTTCTAATTTAATTCAGTTCCATACTGCTGAGAAACACAATAAGTACTGATAGCTTGGGGTGCAGCTGCAATGGAACTGCAGGTGGAGCTCTGAGTGGCAGAGCCTGAGGCAAGAGGCCATGAACTGGCACTGACCCTTTGCACAACAAGGGACATGGGGACCTGTGGCACAGCCGGGTAAGGAACACTCAGATACACAGCAGGAGCTGAGAACTCAGCAGGAAGAACTGAGACTTCCATGCATTTGGACTATGAGGTTATACAACCCCAAGATTTCCTCCCTCCAGAGTCATCAGCTCAAGATATTGTGAAACCATGATGAAATTAATTTAATGATGCAGAGGTTTGAGCCTTCAAAATGGGAAACTGAGAGTGTCTGACTGTGTGAGTGGTATGAGTAGGGAGTCAAATTCTGTAGCAAGATCATTAACAGATAGTATGTAATTTCTTGGTCTTTTACACCTTTGTGATTAGAAGTGCTGTTCGGGTGTGCTACTGAGTGGATGTTTTTAATTATACGTCAGAAATTTGTCTTTCAAGTTTTAATATCAATTTCACATTGGAAAGAAATTTCTGTTTAGTAAAAATCTGTATGCATGTCACAAATAGCAGCTCAAAAAGTTGTTTAGGAAGATACCTAGTATTTAATATCTAGCTGTCCCTTGCAGCAATTACTGCCTTTGCCATGTTGCGTGTAGTAAAATGCAACTGGAACAAATTAGAGTTTTAACTATTTAAGTTGATTTTGGAATTCTGGGTACTGATAAGGAAGTGGCTTTAGCCCAGTATTTGATTTATGGTTCAATATATTTCTTCATTTTTTGATTGTTGCAGGTTCATGGCAAACCTTACAGGCTGAGTTTTCCTGATAGAGAGCAAATGTCAAGAAACAACATGAAAACTGAAGCAAGTATTACTAGTATTATGCAGATAACTCTGCTTTAGCTTGCATTAGATAGCAAGTTATTCATGAGTAAGACTTTATTGAAAAGAATATGTAAATCAGCAATGAGCATCCATATCAATTACTAGACTTCTTTTCTTTGCATTTTCAGGAAAATGTTTTATAATAATATTGCTACAATGAGAGAAAAAGACCATGTTTTTATTTAGATGCTACTTAGTTGTAGAAGTGCATACTAGGAAATAAAAAGATGCCTAAGGTAGGGATTGGTGGTATGCATTTCTTCTGAAGAGAGAATGCATTAGCTAAATATCTGTGTCTGCACTAAATGACAGATAATTTACACTGTTGAAGTGCTAGGCAACCTACAATCATTTTGTTATCCTACAAGTTTAATATTTTTCAGGCATATGTCTTCTTGTAACTTAAAAAAAAAAAATCTACATGTAATATTTTTTCCAGATTAAGAAATAACTTCACTATTTAGCCTGTTATAACATTTTAGATATACCCTCCCCATAAGGGATTTTATATTTTGAGGGAAATATGGAGTCCATATGCCATAAAGATTTTCTTTTGTCCAAACTGTATTTTGATAGAACATTTCTAGAAATTCTCTGTTAAACATAATTGATATTGTTTCTATACAATATTTAAGGTATCACAATGACATTTAGTGGATATAGATGTAAGTCCAAACTGAGTGATGATGATGTTCCACATAGTAAAAAAGTTGTGCTATCAAACTAAAGCTGTAAAAGTTAATCAAGCTGTAGCCAAGAGCATTACATGAAAGGGGGAAAAAAGAGGAAATAAGAGAGAACTGGGTGGACAGTGGGGCTGTACATTGTGAAGAATTTTGAGATTTCCATAGTTGGTTTAATTTCAGCTGGGACCTGAACCATAAAAAACTGAAAATCTATCTGCAATCTGGGAGATAATATCACTTAAGGAGATAAAAATATTTTGATTGGGCATGCTGCTTTCCAATATTTGAGACTCCATGAACAGACACGTTACTTGGTCTCCTCTTGATATAAAGGCAAAAATGCTAAATCTCTGTGGTCTGTGGTGATCCTGGAGGTATTCTGGGAAGCTGTGTGTCTAAAGCTCAAGAAGATCTTGGACTTCCAGACCATGTCACTAGCATCTGTAAATTGGATTGCTTTGGAAAATTGCTCCAGATGAAGGAATTTGGATGCTATGTAGGTATGAAGATGAATATTACCATACCACCCAACCACTCTCTAGGCTCCAGTACAGTAAATAGCCAAAGGCCTTGCCAGAGATGAATAAACATGAAGGCAAGTAGAGAATTTCCTTTGGCAAATCTACCTATATTCTCTATGATGCAAAATGAATGTATCTTTATCAAGGATGAATTTAATGGGAAAGAAGTATCTCCGTGGATGGGTAAATGCCAATATACTTTTAGGAATTTTCTTAATCAACTTTGGAGAAAAACAACTGGGAATAGTGTAGAGAAAGTTCAAAAACTCCCAAGAATTACAAAAAAGGTCTGATTAGAGATGCAGACCTGTTAAATTTACAGATGTCTATTTAGGCATTAAAGTACTTTTTATTACGCGTCTATTTGTACAACTGATTATCCTAGGAAATATAATGTTAAGTAATATAAGATCCATGATAGAAGTACAGGAAAAAGAAATTATTTAAAATAGGTAGGTCAGAATTTCTGCACTATCTTCTTTCACAGTGAGTAAGGCTTCATCTGTATATTTAGATGAACACACTAGCTGGAATTGTAGATGATATAACATTATATTAGACCAGTGCTGTTTATCTTCATCGATGACACAGATGAAGAAATTGAGTGCACCCTCAGCAAGTTTGCAGATGACACCAAGCTGAGTGGTGCAGCTGACACACCTGAAGGACAGGATGCTATCCAGAGAAACTTGGATGAGCTTGAGAAGTGGCCCCTGGGAATTTCAAGAGGACCAACAAAGCCAAATGTAGGTCCTGTACATGGACTGGAGCAACCCCAGCTATCAAAACGGGCTGGGGACTGAAGGGATTGAGAGCTGCCCTGCGCAGAAGGACCTGGGGGCACTGGTGGGTGTTAAATTGGATGTGAGCAAACAATGGCTCCTCTGGTTCAGGAAGTACAGCGTCATTATGGAGACAGTCCAGAGGAGAGGCACAAAAATAATCAGAGAGCTGGAGCACATACTCTGTTGTGATATACGGAGAGAATTGGAATTGTTCAGCCTGAAGAAGAGAAGGCTCTGGGAACATCTTATTATGGCCATTCAGTATCAAAAGGGGACTTTTCAGAAAGATGGAAACAGACCTTTTAATAAGGCCTGTTGCAATAGGACAAAGCTTTAAATTCAAAGAGAAGAGATTCAGAAGGTGGTGTGAGGAAGAAATTTCTTACAATGAGGGTGGTGAAAGTTGCCCAAGTTACCCAGAGAGCTATTGGATACCTCATCCCTGGAACATTCAAAATCGGGCTATCTGGGGCTCTCAGTAACCTCAATTCATCCCTCCCTTGCAGAAGGTTTGAAGTTGATTAGCTTTCAACCCAAACTTTCCTATGATTTTATTACAGGATGGAAAGTAGAAACCTGTGCTTCAGGATTTTATACAGTATTTGGTTATCATTGTACTCACATCCTGTTAAAATATTTTCCTGTACTTTTATGTAACTAGCTCCTGTTGACCTCAGGATACTAAATGAAATGAGATGAAGACATTACCTTTTGTAGTACTGCCATGAAGTCAAGAAAAATTTAAATATAGAACTTAGTTGGAAGCCAATTAAATCTTTGTCTGTCTTTCCCCTCAGGCTCTGATTCATTATGAACAGAATGCCATGCAGGCAAATATCACTAGATTATTGATTTGACGGAAATCAGTAGGATTTATGTTTAAACACATATTCAGTTCTAGTTTTGCCTTATTATTTTTTTAATCATGCTAATATGATTCAAGAAAGCCTTCTGTGTATCAAAATTCTTGTGTGTATGGATCTTAAAAATCCAGGAAAACATCTTCACAAACGAGTCTATCTTTTGCATATACAGACGCAAGTGCGAAAAGATCTTTTTGTGATAAAATTCCAGGTCATTTCTCCCTCCTCTTATAGCACTCTGCTGTCATTGTTTGGCAAGATTCAATGCCTTAATGATTTCTTGAAGTAATGCTCCTTTTCAACAAGGTTAGTCATCTGGTGAAAGAACTGAAATCATACTGCATTTACAAGCAGTATGAATAAGAATGTTTCAATAGTGCTTAAAAATATTTGTAGGTTAGGTGACAATAAGGGTCTAAAGAACGTTTACTGAGAAATGAATGATCTGCAAAGACAGATTGGCTCCCTACTTCCTGTTAATGTCATGTGGGAGTTCAAGATGTCCAAATTTACTTTAGAATGTGCTCCTCACTGATGATCTCAACACCAGTAAAAAAAATCTTAAATACATTCGACATTCAGTAACACAGAATGGTGTTCCTACAGAGACCCGTCTGCTGAGTCTGGCTGTGTTTCTTTGCACAGCAAATATTGGTGTCATGCTATCATTTGTCTGGTCTTTGTTATAACTGTATATGTTCATGTCAGAGAATTGCTGATAATGCTGGTCTCCTGCTCCAAGACCTGGGTCAACCTGTAATTAAAAAAAGCACCATAGAGGAGGAAAAACTTCCCATCTGAGACACTGGTTAGGTTCCCATGTCTATTAACAAGAGTTTTCAGGCTCGACTGCTTAAGAGAAATGCAATCAGGAAAAATATTCTAAGGAAAAATGTGATTCCATTGCACATAGATAGAAAACCCTAGTGTTAAAAGATGAACTGACAAAACAAAACAATTGTTTTGGAAAATAATGAAAGCAATGAAATATCAAGTAAAATTTCTCTGCCAAAGGTAAATAATTTGTAAATAGGGCAGTTGTTAAATACTTATGAACATTGGAACCTTTAAAGAACACACATTATCAATTCAGTGCTCACCTCTTAGAACTTCAAACAACTTATTAAACGTATTAAAAGATCATTGTTTCTTACATGCGTTATGTGCAAAAAAATAACTTGTAGATACTGATTTCTTCTGACTTTATTAATCAAGGCTTATTGAAAATTCTCTTGGTGTTAATTTTCATGGCTTGAAATTCAAACTGTATTATCATTTACCCTTTGGCATAATTCTATGACTGCAGTGACAAAAGGGCTTGTTAAATACAATGTTGCATGATGCACTTCTGTGTTTTCCTGGCTGACCACTGCAGTGACCTCCTTCAGGTAATGGAATCAAAACCATTAATAAAGTTCTGAGATTTATATAAATACATAAACTTTAGCAAAAAATAAAAGGGAGAATGTTCACAAGTGAGTGGAAGGTGTAAAACACATAGTATAACTATAGTCTACCAGAGCTTGCATTTTGAAGAAAGCTTTCTTGAAAATAGTTTTTGGAAAATAATTGTCAGAAAGGTTTTTATTGAAAAAAAGAATTAACCCCAAAATCCATATTAACACTTTTAACTGAGCCAATACATTATTAGTAAGTGCTTATAATGACAAAGTTACTTTTTAGATGACATGTCAGGAACTTTGAAATTGCTTTACCTGCTTACTGAACTGTAAGATTCTGTATCCATGCCTGAGTAGTGGCCTCTACCCCCTATTTTAATCAATGGCATATGACAGCAATAAGGATTAAAAATTATTCCTAACAGCTGGAGAGATGTTCAGATGAAACAGTAAATATAAGATATAGTCTGTCTTGCTTTTTTCTGGACTGCTTCTGACATCAGTTTAAAGGAGAACTGATGTATATTTAATATACTACCTAATTTCAACATCAAAACAGAAATTAGGCAGTAATAAAACAACAGAAGATGTGAGATTTGTGTGTGAATTTCTTCAGCAACACCTCCTGTGTAGCCTAGCAATTTTTACAGTTATCAAGTGAGATTCAAAATGTGGCAGGTAGCTCTTTTTAATTCAAGACACTGGAAACTGGTTTAAGGTTTCTTAATGATATCATAAATGGAACATGAATGGCATCTTTATCTGCATCAATGAAAAATAAATAAATGCATTTGCAACAACAGTAGAACTGTAAGTGCTATAATTTTTTCCCTCCTCTAAAAAAAGCAAGAAAAAAGCATATACCCTGATTGATACAATTTCTTGCACTTTATCTGTATGGTAAGCATGTCTACAGAAGGAGAAGATTTCAGTTACTTAAAAGAAGCCATTTTTGTTACCTAGATTGGTTTGACTTTTAAAAATGTGTGTTGGGTTATCTTTTCTTTTTCTTTTTTTTTTTTTTTTTTNTTGCAGTCGATCTGTATTTAGAAAATTTGTGGGAACTGTGGACTGTTTTCCATGTTTAAATATCTGATTCTGTAGTGATGGTCAGTGAATTAGACAGGAGTTTGCTTTGCTGTGCCTGAGCCTAAGACACACATTCACAGTAGAGACTGTTCCACTTTCTCCTGCATGCCTACTCTTTTGCGGCTAGGAACAGACATTGGGAATAAGATTTCCTATTAGTTGACTAGGTTCAGAGGAGTCAGACAGACTAGCTTCTCCTACTAACCCCTCTGCTGTACCTGTCAAAGGACTGACAGAATTGCTGCTGACCTGATGAAATTGGGGGTCAGGGATGGGGAAAAATAAAGGATGGGCCTTCATGCACTCCTGTGCATTTGAAGAATGCCAGCTTTTATCAAATAGCAGTATGTTACTTTTGCAGTCCAAGCAGATTCGGCAAGTAGGAAAGTTTACCTCAGTTGCTGCCTAGTAGCAGTACATGAAGCAAGGGTCTGAAAAAGCTGAGCTGCTCTCGATATGAATGATTGAGCAACGCCTGTGTGAGGCAATGGGTACAGCAGGGAACTGAACCTGGGTTAATTGAAATAGGGTACCTGTGGTCTGAGGTAGATTAGCCATGAAGAGTGCAGGAGGATGTGAGGGTATAAAGGCTAGGGAATGTATAGATAAGGCCTTTGAATGCAGGCTATTAATAATGGTTGGTAGCCTGCGAGCATGCTTAGATGAGTTACTTAGCTAGATAGATAGTACATGCTGGACACTCAGTAGAAGGCTGATAGTTGATAAGATTAAATGATAATATCATTTAGGAAAGAAGAAATGCATATAAGGAAAAACTGGATTTAAGTGTGATACACTTTAAAGAGTGCAAGTGCATTAGTTTTTGCACATGTATATGGTACTTAATTTTCAGCATTAGTATTGCTGTGTGTCATTGTCCCTTAAGATAGTCAAACATTTAAGCAGTCAGTCTCACCATGAATTGAGCTTTGGGGCTAAGCATATCTAGATGAATCAAGTCAGTTGGGATCAGAAGCATATTCTGGATCAAAACTAACTGACTAATGAGCATTCACACGCTGGCATACTAGCAGCTCTGGAAGCAGCAGCTAGTGTGCTTCACATCTGGCATTACAGTTCTGAGCTATTGTTTGGATGAACTGAGGGAAACCCTTTTACTGTGAGGTGGTGATCCTTGCTAATGTATCAGTGTCCACCGAAAGTAATGACGACCACTGGCAACTGTGACATTCACAAACACTTCGGACTAAATCAAATTAAAAACTTTGGACTAAAAAAAGGACTAAATTAAATGACAGAAAGAGAAATATTCTTGTGCGTGTACTTGATTTAGAGAAGCAAACTGTAAAGAATCCAGCATATACCACATCCAGGCACCTTTTCATCCATCAAAACAAGCCTCTGAAGAAAAAGGAAGCATGGTGTCCTAGAAACTGTTAATCATATACAAAATTAAAGACTACTGAAAAACACTTTTAAAAAAATTAATAGATATGAAAGAAAAAGACACTTTTGGAAAAATTCAAGAAAAATATAACTTTGCAGAATTCAAGCAAGCTGCATTACAGTGAGAACCAGAAATATAAGAATCTGTACGTATTCTTGGGAACATGTGTTTTTTGTTATGACTATATTCATGGGGAGATGATGATTTGTCTATATGTACACCAAATGATTTGGTCTATTGATACTGATGTGGTGAGAAAAAGGTGAGGAAGAAAATCTTCAGGGTCTGACTGTGAAATAAGAAAAAAATTTTCCTAATTTGTTAACTGCACCTATTAGATATAAAGTTAGACTTATATCTAACTTTAAGATTGATATCAGTTTCAGAAAATTTAGGGATGTCAAAAAAGACTGTAGATTCTGCATAAAGATGAAAAATCTGAAATGGATAACAGTATGGTTACAACCACCTCACAATATGAAAGAGGAAGATTTGTAATATGAACAGCAGACATTACTACACTATGTTGGAGGGAAATTCTATTGAGGCAGTTATCTAAAAGTATACCCTGTACATTTATGTGTGCTGTGTGCTACGTGGGCAGAGAAGACTATCTTTTCTTATATTAGAAGACTAATATAAGAAAATTAGTCAGCTACATACAGACCATAAAATGAAACTCTTATGAGTTGCCTTAACAATGTACTGAAATGCTGTCTATAATCTGCATCAAGTGTTCGTGACCTGGGGCTGAATCTGCATGATCCTTCTGATAGATGATGGGGAAGTTGGTAGAGGCAAACCCTATGCAGAGGAGAAGTTTGGAATTATCTTTTCAGGCTTTAATAACAGGAAGCTTCTTTCAAGTGTCAACTCACATGCTATAATACATTCTGTGGTTCTACTTCATGGTATAGAGGGAAAAGAACTACATTGAATAAATGGCTAGCTGCTAGCAACTGATTAAAATAATATTTTTACCTCCTCAACTGCAAGAATTAATTGAGCCTAAGGGAAACTAAGTATTGTTAATCAAAACAGGAATTATGTCAGCGAGAGAAATGGGCTTGGATATTTTTGCAAGACTTTCTTTATAGTGACTTGCAATTCCTGTCATATAACTGGTTTACCCTTACAGTAATAGATGTATTATTAGAATACTCTAAACAACTAAAA
>VYZQ01019999.1:42125-52691 GCA_013400655.1 Mystacornis crossleyi
AAAAAAAATGCTTATTTTACAAAGGAAATAAGAGAATTGAGTTCTGTGAACCTAGTTATGAAAATTCATTCCATTTCATTTTATCCAGTAAGATGTTATTATTTAGTAACTTCTGAGAAACTGATTTATTGGTTTACATTATTTCTATCACTGGAATAATTCACAAAACATGTTCTTTAGCTTGGAAGCTTAAGAACTTTTCCATGAAATGCCTCAAAATGCTTTTAGTGGATCTTCTTGTTCTTAATGGAGGAAGAGTGGAGTCACAATGAGAAATGATATGGGTATGATAAGCAGAGCATTTATTTTCTTATAATTCTAGTGCAGAATTAAGTGTATGAGTCTCTGTTAAGTAGGATGTCACATAACCTCCCCAAATCTCCATTTATCCAGAAAATAAATGGAGTTTTCACTTCTTTGTTTGGCAGAAGTAGTCCTAGCCACCAGTATAATTAGGTACATGCAAATGTATAGCAAGTATTATTAATTTGAATCAGAATCTGTGAGATTTATAATCAAAAGCAGAGTAAGGCATGGTGGATGAGCCACTTGAATGAGATTTTGGCAAAGGCTGTTTCAAAGGGGGAAAAGGTAAAAAGATCGCGGAATGTTTAGGATTGGGAGAGACATAGGTCATTGACAGTGGGTTGTCTGGCCCAACTTCCCTGCTTGAGTAGGGTCTTCCTACAGCTCATGGCACAGAATTACATCCAGGCAGTTCCTGAATATCTGAAAGTGATAGACGGAAGTAATAGGACTAGTGAAATTCTCCCCGGTTTTGTGTAAATTTGAAACATTGTTCAACTGAACTGCAACGTGAAAATTACTCTAGAAAGTGGAAATAATTCAGAAGATATATCCAGGTTAAAAGATTAAGATACTGAAAGAACTGTTATCTCTGTTACCACAAATATGATTCAGAACATCTCCATTTGAACCTAGGGTTTTAGCTAATAAATTCTGTCCTTACGGAATAAAAAACCCAAACTGTTTCCCTAGGCAATAAAAAAAAGTGTTATTTTATTTGATTTACAAAGCTCTTTGCTGCTTATGGCACTAAATCCCACTCTCTCTTTTTGAGGTAAAACTCTTACTGGATTCTATGGCAAACATATTTTTATTTGAATTTACAACCTTTGGCAGAGAAACTGCCTTCCTGTAGTGCTTTTGTTCTCATCTTTTACCTTTTGTGAGATAAGAATTAGTAGAAATGCAAAGCAGGCTCCATAACTTTAAAGAATATGAAGAAGTTCATTACTAACAGAATTAAAAGTGAAAAGAAATAGCAAGAAATTAAAACAAAACCCCTTTTTCTTCTAGCACCTCTCCTTTTTACCCAACTCACAAAAAGGATAGCAAACTGTGATTTTGGTCAGAAATTACAGTTCTTAAAGGTCTCTCCATTACTTAAGGAAAAAAGGTTTTCTTTTGCATCACATGGTTTCCAAACTGCCCAAAAAGCAACAGACCCACCCAGAAATTCTGCTGCCATGAAAAACATCTCTCCCTGGAATCTTGAAGTCTTCCCACAACCGCCACCATGGGCCACAGATGGAGTGTTTCTTTTTTTTAAGGATAAACAAATTCCAGCCTAAAAGCGACTGCTCTCTTCTTCAAAAAGTCTCTAGAAGTCTCTTATAGTTTCGAGGTGACCTGGCGTGGTCACATTTCTTTTTCCACAGGCTGCACACAAAATTCTCATGCCCCCAGGTCTTTAAGTGGATTAAAGAGAAAAGGACAGTTTGTGATATTACAGTTTTTACCATGGCCTGCAAAAAGTAATTTTAAGCTTTGCACTGGGCTCAACTCCTCCCTCTTTTTCCATCACCATCTTCAGTTCCGTCTCACATGAGTTACTTTCTCTCTCCCTCTGACTTTGAAGTTGCCATGATTTTCTTCGGGCTTTATGCTGCAGAAAAGCTTCTTTCCCTTTATGCGGCTGGCTGCTTGGTGGCTTTCTCCAGTTTGATATAGGCTGCGTTAGCTGCAGAAAGCTCCACTGGCTTCCGCCAGCTCTGTGTGGGGCCGCGTAGCGGGAGAGAGGGACTCTCCAGTCCATAGAAGCCACTCCGGGTGGTATCGGCTATGCAGCAGTTTAATGGTTGTTTCTTAGCTGCCCATGGCTCTCCCGCAGCTGCCCAGGGGCCCGTGCCCCAGTGTCGCTCCAAGAGACGGAGCCCAGGGCCCATTTTCCACCCCCTCATTGTGAGAGGCTCGAACACAAAGAGGGAAGATCCCCTGTCTCCATGCAGTTTAAATATGTAAATTTCAAGAAGTGTTATTGGTCTAAATGACTATGCATCAACTCAGATTCAACCCACCACATTTCCTAGTTTTTTTTCCAGGATAATTAGAGACACAATACTCTCATAGTTCCATAAGAAAATTCCTTTAATTTCTCTCCTAGTGAAAGTTCCAGTAAAAAAAATGATAGCAAAAGAAGGTCTATAGTAATTTAAAACTTATAAAAAACACCCAATCCCCAAAAAACAACAGGTTCAGTTTTCTTTGGATTTGGCTCAGTACATTAAGCTCTTTAAATGATTTCATTTTGGTGGCATCTATGTTGTGATGGGCCCTCTGGAACCACAAAAGTTGCATCTGGAAGAGAAACCTGAACCTCAAACAGGAAAAATGAACAGAAATTCTAATAAATAAAGGGTATGTCTCCAAGCTGCATGGTGATCAACTATCTCATGATAATACAGAATCAAAAGATAAATGAACCATTTTCAAGAATTCCCACATATCATATTAAGTTATGAGCATTTATTTTGGAGCATTTCTGTAGAAACATGGAGAAGCTGTAGAGCACACAACAGTCATGTCCACCAAGTCATGAAGGCAGCTGACATATGTGACCCCATCAAAAGAAGTACAGGGATGCTTTCTGAAGAAACAGAGAGGCTGTCAAGGATGGAAACAGTCCCCATCCCTTGGCTCTTTCAGTAAAGTAAGATAAAATAGTTTAAAGCAGAAGGAGACATAGGTTGTATTGTAAAGAACAGAAACAAAGTTAAACTGGAAGCACTGACAAAAGAAGTCAGTGCAGGGGGATTTTAATAACCTTAACTCACAGAAAAATTATTTTCTTTGTACTTTTTTGACTGCCTAATATGTAACTTGGCTGGTTTTGAGATGAGAGGTTTTAGAATTGTGGTGAGAGGAAAATGAGTATCTATTATATATATTATTATTTGCATTTATTATTTTTTTGAGACATATAATCCTGTAGAATCTTTTATACTATGTACATCATCATTATCAAATCCTAGATGGACCATTATTACTTTTTTAAAGGGTAAAGGAGGTAAGACTTTCCTCTGGTCAAAGAGGATTGGGTTCAAGAACGCCTTGAGATGTCCACAAGTGAATGGGCCCTGATTCTCAGCATCCATTACTGCTGAGAATGCTTGCGGAAAAAATAACTAGACAACTCACCATATCTTTGAAAGGTTGTGGCCATCCAGAGAGGTGCCTGAGGACTGGACAGAAGCAAACGTCACCCCTGTCTTTAAAAAGGGCAAGAAGAAAGACTCAGGGAACAACCGGCCAGTCAGCGTCACCTCAGTCCCAGGAAAGGTGATGGAGTGCCTTGTTCTGGAGGCCATCTCACCCATGAGAATGAAAAGAAGGTGATTAGGAGGGGTCAGCATGGATTCACTAAAGGTAAATCATGCTCGACCAACCTGATTGTCTTCTACAGTGAGACAACTGCCTGGATGGATGAAGAGGGACCACTGGATATTGTCTGCCTCATCTTTAGAAAGGCTTTTGACACTGTCTCTCACAACTTCCTCATAGGCAAACTTAGGAAGTGTGGACTGGATGAGTGAACAATGAGGTGGATTGAGAACTGGCTCAGTGGCAGATTCCACAAGATTCTAATATGTGGCACAGGGTTTACTTGGAGGCCTGTCAGTAGTGGTGTTCCCCAAGGATCAACACTGGCCCCAGTATTGTTTAACTTACTCATCAATAATTTGGATGAAGGGGCAGGTGCCTTCTCAGCACATTCACTGATGACACAAAGCTGGGAGGAGTTGCTGATTCCTCAGAGAGCTGTGCAGCCCTTCAGAAAGGCCTCAACAGGTTGGAGGTATGGGTTTGAAGATGGTTTGAAGTTCAACAAAGGCACATGCAGGGTCCTGCACTTGGGGAAGGACAACCCCAGACACCAGGACAGGCTGGGGATTGACCTGCTGGAAAGCAGCTCTGCAGAAGAGATTTGGAGGACCTGGTGGACAACAAGCTGTCCATGAGTCAGCAGTGCCATTGGGGCCAAGAAGGATAATAGTATCCTGGGGTGCATTAGGAAGAGCATTGACAACAGGTGAAGGAGGTGATCCTGCCCCTCGACTCAGTCTTGGTGAGGCACATCTGGAGTGTTGTGTCCAGTTCTGGGCTCCTTAGTACAAAAGACATGGAACTCCTGGAGCGGGTCTAGCAAAGGTCTATGAATTTAGATTAAGGGACTGGAGCATCTCTTTTGCAAGGTAACAGTGAGAAAGGGGGGCCTGTTAAGCCTCCAGAAGAGATGACTGAGATGGGACCTTATCAATGTCTAAAAGTATTTGAAGAGAGGGTGTCTGAGAATGGAGCAGGCTCTATTTGGTGGTGCCCAGCAACATGACAGGAGGCCATGGGCAGAAACTGATGCATAGGAAGTTCCATCTGAACATGAAGAAGAACTTTATTTGCAGTACCTGAGCACTGGGTCAGATTGTCCAGAGAGGGTAGGGAGTCTCCCTCACTGGAGACATGCCTGAACCTTAATGCAATCCTGTGCAATGTGTTCTAGGATGATCCTGTTTGAGCAGGGAGGTCGGACCTGATGGCCTGCTATGAAGCCTTCCAACCTTACCTGTTCTGTGGCTCTATGATTCTGTTTTGATGAAGGAAATATATGAACCTGGATAGCTCCTAGTACTGCTCCCTCTGAAAGAAAAAGTGTTTTCCAACTAATAGCCACAAAACCGAAGCTTTTTTTCCATTCTATTGAGCTAGCAACCTATACTAAATTAAAAAAAAAAAGATAATTATTCCATTTGAAACCTCAAAGCTATAAACTCCTGTGTGCTCCAGTGAAACAAATGCAATAGTTGCAATGTAAACGGCAGTAGTCTTGACTTGTATTCTAGAACACAAAATTACATGTACCAAAATTGCAGTAAACTGGCACTGATTTGCCTATCTAAGCTTTGATATAGGCTCCTGGTTTAAGCATCTGGAGAACAAAAGAAGTAAAGTCAATATTCGTACCAAGTTTGAATAAAATACACTAACAACACATGAAAGTTCTGTTTCACATTTTTCTGGAAGTCTTCTAGTTTTTTTAAGTTTCCTGGTTAGGGATGGTATGAAGAAATGAAATATATCGCCAGGAGCATTGTTTATTTCAAGGTATCAAGCCTGAAAATGGCAATTTGGAGTTAATGAAGAATAATAGTATCCAGTTTAATCAGGTTGGGTTTAAGCATTATTAGGGAGGGAAAAGTATGATATTTTACTGATTAAGACCACAGGTATATCCGTTTGTTCTGTTCATTCTCCCTCCCCTCCTCAGGATTAGACTGTGTAAATACTAATTTCAAGTTAGGACAACAAAGGATTTTCTCGCAGTTTTTTGGGTGCCAGGCAGAATGCCAGCTGCTATGTTGCATTTTTGAAAATGTATTACTTTCCTGCTAAAAGAGATGGATTTTCCTCTTACATTTTGACATCATCAGAATATAGAGACTGTCATGTTAAACAGTCTTCTAGAGTCCATTGGAAAACAACTATTAGGAGAAACGTAACACAGCAGGACTTTATTCTAGATTGGTTTTTAAAAAAGAGGTATTTAGATGTTTATATGTTTAAACTGGCTATTTCTAGGGATTTAAACTCTGCTAAAGATTATTTCATGTAAGTCAAACAACCTTCATAATCACAGTTTGTCACAGACAAATGAATTCTTCTGGTTACTATGAGTAGATAAAACATTGTAAATGAAATAAGAACTAGGTTGTTTTTGCAGTTCTCACATTATGAATTTCAAGAAATGAAGAAAACGTTTTGTATGTTTTTAATAAACACCAAGTTTTAATAACACAACATAGTTTTAAACCCCTGTTGTTGACAAAAATGCTGTTCTCATGAAATTCACTTGCCATTAGAAATTCACAGAAGAATTGATTATCCTGAAGAATGCTGGCAGGAATCCTGTGGTATTTTGCATTTAATCTGTGAGGAGATCTTAGTCTTCAAACATTAATGAAAATATAGAATGATTATGAGAAATGTTCGCTCCCAGTTTTTACTACACAATAAGAATCTTTACAAAATGAGAATAGTTCTACATACAACATAAATATCCTAAAGCACTCATAAGTCAATAAAAATGAAACAAAAAGTAGTATGGGGAAGAAATGCAACACCAAAAAACATAGTGATATAGATGTTGCCATATCTGTAGGAAAGAAACAGGCCTGCTGTGTCATCTGTGTTAAATGGAAATAAAGAGACTTAGTTTTCTGATACTCTTGATACTTTCTATACTTCTGATACTTTCTTCTTTTCAGAGATGCCAGGACCTCTGTAGCTATTGTATGAAGATCTAGTTAAATTGGAATTATGCTGAGGTTGTATGCTTTTCTTGATAAAATTTTATGTGGCTCTGGATGTGAGTTGAACGATAACAAAAGCCTGGGCATAGTGGTAGATACGGAGATGTTCATGATTATTTAGCCTAAAAATTTCATTGTAGTCAGTCAGTCAGCATAAACTGGCCTAAAGTTATTAATAAAATCCCATCTTTTTTTGCAATCTCAGTATTTTTTTCCACCTCCTTGCTACAGGCTCTTCTCAAGATAAAGCAGACTAAAGAGGTTACTGTCACAATTTTCTTAAAAAGCACATATATCTTTGAGGTTGCTGTGGGTAGACCTCATGTGCACAGCAGACTGTATATGTGGAAAGTGCTAGGTAAATGTGAAAAAATTATTTTGCAAATAATTTTTGCCTTTATAACTTTCAGTTCTCTTTTGTAAGAGTTCCTTTGATAGTATCTTTCAAATTACAAAGGACTTTAAAATGTTTGTATTTGGAAGGGTTCTTTTCTCCTCTCTTTTTATGTATTCTTGAAGCATCAAGTGCACTACAAAGCTATTGTAGTGAATGATGCTTATTTAACTACTGTGAATTACACCAAAGTTTTATTCACCTTTTGCTTAAACTTCGTGAAAAATGATTTAGTCAACAGAGAAGCTTTTCAAAGGATTTTAAAAATCAATTAATATGAGTGGCATTTACTTTTTTCATTCCACATTTTCCATAGCTTGCTCTTAATGGTCTTCCATTTCCCCCCCCTGCAGTTTTAGTAATCATACTGGTTCAATGGTCCTCACTTCTCTGTAAAGCTGTTTAATGATCAGAATAAAATGCAGTTATCCTTGAGATTTCCTTGAACCTTGCATCGTTGATTGAACCCGGATTCAGTCAGCAAATGATTACTTGAGAAATGCAAACACTGGCAGTCCAGCTTTCCCCAAAAATATACGAAGGAAACATGAAAAATTAGAAGTCAACTGCAATTCAAATCATCTGCATCTATCACTCCTAAATGCATAAAAAAGTCATGTCCTCAAGCCCAAAAGAACCAGTCACATCACAACCATGTAAAACCTTTAAAATAAATTTCAGTATTTCAATACTTGTGTTTCTACACCGTGTCCTGCATTGACAGATAAATAAAGAAATTTTATTTATATCATTATTACAAAAAGATATTTTGTTTAAAAAAAAAAAGTGAAGATGACGTGACCAAAATCGATAGGCATTTCTGCTTATTATTGTCCAGAATGATTAATACAATCTAAATGATTCTAAAAATAACTCTGTGTATCTTTTTCTTTGGAATCAAAATATATTACAAGGAGATTCATGTGCTTTTCCCAGAAAGCCCCTAAATATTTTGAGTTTCTTCTGTTCTTATTTGCTAAATATGACAACGTGGAAGACTGTGCATTTGTAAAAGATGTTAAAACAGAGACAAATAAAAATGCATTTTTTTGACTCCCTTTTTCTTCTACCTTAATTTACAAAATAAAATGAAATTTTTTCAATTAAAGGAGAAAACCAATGATGGTTTAATGGAGAGCAATAAAAAGTAGTTCTGCAAAGTTGAGTAGTAGTTGGGTGCTCTTCTCAGTTCTGGACTCCTCAGAGGCTCAGAGCTATGAAGCTCCTGGAGTGGGTTCAGTGAAGGGCGAAGAAGATGATTAAGGGACTGGAGCATCTCTCTTGCAAGGAAAGGCTGAGGGAGCTAGGACTGTGCAGGCTGGAGAAGAGTGAGAGACCTCATCAATGTATGTGATTATCTGAAGGGAGGTGTCAGAGGGTGGGTGAGGCTCTGCTTGGTGGTACTCAAAAACTGATGCACAGGAAGTTCCACATTTTACTGTGAAGTGACTGAGCACTGGAACAGATTGTCCCTAGAGGTTGTGGAGTCTCCCTCATTGGAGACATTCCAGAACTGGCTAGACACAATTCTGTGCCATGTGCTCTGGGATGATCCTGCTGGAGCAGATGACCCACTCCGGTCTCTTCCAACATGCCCCAGTCTGTGATTTTGTGAATCACATTCTAGCATTTGTATAACTGTGAAAAACTATATATATACACACCATATATATATATACTACATATACCCTCTCTCTCTATATATATACTATATATACTACATGTATTTATACTATATATATCTGTGTAACTGTGAAAAACTATAAGAAAGTTACCCAACCCCTACCAAGAAAACTTCTGGCAGCTGTGATTCTTGTCATAGCTGTAAAATAAAATTTTAGATGCAAGAGAAAACTGTCTACACATAGACTATTGTTTATGTGCAGGCAAGGCTCCGCATAATGTTTTTTTAGTCAGGAAAGGAGGAAGTAGACATTCTGATTTTGTGTGTTTATATTATTTTCCTCCATCCTTTGTAAGAGATTATCATTTGGACAAAGTTTAGATGGGCAGGAATCATTTTTATAGTATTTACTGTGTTCTAAATGTCCAAACTAGGGTAACCAGCTTTTTCTAGTGGAAAGTTTTTTAGTATCGCTTTCCCAGATCTCGCAATATTGTCTATTTAGAACATATTCCACTCTTCATTCTCATTCCAATGCTAAAATTCACTTTATAAGAAAAAATAATTTTAGAGTGGTCGCTGGCTAAGTGATTTTTCCATTATTTTTTGACAATTATTATTTTGAAAGGAATTTTTTATTCCCAAATATCTCTAAGGTATGCCACTAAAAATACTGATCTAAGTTACTCTATGGAAACACTAGTCCATTCTATTCACTACTGATTGAAAACGTGTATCTAAATCTCTGTAAGAGAATCCTAATAGTTCCCTTGAGAGATTACACTCAGTGAAACATGTGAAATATGGTAAAGGTATGTATGCATTTTTGCATAGATTTTTATACACATATAATGCACAGAGATGTCAACTTTGCAATATTAATATGTGAAGAATAAGAATATGGAAAAGTACAATTCATGGTTAAGTACTTGTTAAAGTGGGCTAAATTATCTGCAAGTAACTGGCTGTCACCACTGCATTATGATTTAATGTGATCCCTTCAGAACAGTTCACTACGTGACAGAAGTTTGCAGGGAAGTTCAGTGATATCTCTAAGAGATAATGCCATCGGACTTACGGATTCAAACAGTGCTACCTTTTACATGACCATAGAAAATGGAATGGCTTTTGATTTATAGATATTTTATTCCAATGTATGTTTCTCCATTATTGTTCACCTAAAACTAGGCAATATATATACATAATTTCCACACTTACCTTTGAATCTTTCAGCGAACTATATTTAAAATTAAATGGCACCACTGCTTAAGAGAAATATGAGATTGAGCTAGTATTACTGAACGAGTGAAAAGGCTCATAATAGCCACTACTAAGAAACAGAGCCTGGACAGCAATACAAGTTTTGACTGTCTGGGACTGAAGTGGTTCATGTCTTAAACATTGTTATGAAGGAGTTCCGCCCATTATAACAAAAACAGTATGAAAAAGCTACAACACAGGAGCCACCCCTCCTTGAAGATGCCTGACGGAAAATTTGGACTATAAGTTAAGCTGCCTAGATAAGATAAAGGGGCCGTTAATCTTCAGTCATCTCAGGCTGAGGGAGAAGAATGCATCCACAAGAAAGCCAAATCCAGTAGCTGCGCTGAGAATCATCTCTGGCTACTTTGGGGTGGGGGAGACCACAGCCCACAGAGGCCAGGTTTACACAGACTGCCCCTACAACCGAGGGCAGAGGAGGTTTTGGGTGTGTGGTGTAACCTCTGGTCAGAGGCACTGAACACTCATCCTCCCTTACACAAACTGGCTTAGCTATGGAACCCCCAACCCCAGGAAGGCCACATCCACAGGACATTCACATGAGAGGCAGCTGAGAGGGTGTCATAATCCATCAAAGATCGCCCCAAAGTGCTCCCCAGACTCATTCCTGTGGCCTTGCACCACAGGACTGCACGTGACGCAAAGGGATGCATAGTATT
>VYZQ01020001.1:19983-30665 GCA_013400655.1 Mystacornis crossleyi
TGTGTGTGTGTGTGTGTGTGTATTTATGCAAGGCACTGGAATAGCTTCTTTGGAGGTCAGAAGAGGTGAAGTTCTCCATGTAGGCATATCCTAGGCATGTCAACAATATACAGAGTAATTAATATAGCTTAATGTATAAGAGAAATTTTTCATGGAGCACAATTAGATCACCAAATTTAGCAATTTTCTCATAAGGAATATAAAACATTTCATAAGTTTAAAGATCCAGACTCAGCAAAAACAATTGTTACAGTATCCTGAAATAAAATGCTTAGTCCTTTTATAAAATAATTACCACTATTTGCAATTTCTATCAGTGAATTAATATTTGTGATTCTTATTGAAAATCTTCAGAGCCTAACAAATTTTGACTTGTTGGTTGTCCATCATTGATACTGCACTTTGTCTGCACAGAGAAACTCGTAATTCAGGTTTAAAGTAAGAGTCATTTTGTATTTGAAACCCTCACATCACTCTCTCTTTTAAAGTGGTGGAAGTATTAAGGGGCTATTGCTAGAGTGTTTTTGATGCAGCACTTTTTGAAAGCAGCAGATCATTAATATTAACACCAAGTTTAATATTAATGATAGAATTTACAATATGGCATTAAAATTTAAACAAACAGAGTACTGTGCAAATACCAGTTGTGCACATGAATATGAAATGGAGTATCACATCTGGGACTTTACTCTCCATCACTGTGCAATTTTGACTGCATATCACTTGGTTAACAATCTGCTAAGGAGAGATCTAACCAACAGATCACTCAAGCCCCTTCACAAATTCTTCTTTTAAATATTATTTTCTAGAAACCTTGGAAATACTTTGGTTTTACAGTTCACCTCTTGGAGATATAGTATAAAGTCTTTACAAAGGCTCTGAAAATGGCCCTTTTATATTAAAAAGAAAAAATTAAAAACAAAGACTTAAAATAATACCTGTGTGCATTTTTTTTCAAATATCATTTCTTCATGCACTTCTTCAGAACTAGGTGACATTTTTCCAGGGTTTGTATTCCCAAAGGACACTACACAGACTTTGTCTTAGCAGCTGCTGCAAAGTTATATATGAATACTGTCCAAGAATGCACGGTTCCTCCCCATATATGCACAGAGCCAGAGCACCTTTTTCCAGCAGTTCCCACTGCAACAACCAACAAGATACATAGGCTCTGAGGTTTATGATCCCTGCTTAAAAAGGAGCATATGGCCATCCTACATCTGTGCATGCATCTTCCCCACAGGAGCACAGCTTCTGTGTGAAATCAGAATTCCTTCTCCCTACATTGTTCCCACAACTAAATAAAATTCATACATTATGAAAATATGCCTCTGCCTGACCTTTTTCTACTTCCGTGAACGTTCTGGGTCTGTTCAGCTGCTACTTCCAGAGGCAGAAGGATGGGTGAAGGAATGCCAATTTTTAAAACTGAAATGGGGTTAATAACCTATTATTATCACAGAATTTCCTGAATTGCCTCAGCTGTATGTTTTGGTGGAACACTGAACTCGGAACATTGTTTGGAGGGTTTGTTCTCACAAACTACAGTGCTACTTCAATGCATCAGTAGTTGTGCAGGTAATTAATATTGAGATAAACAATTGCAGTGTTCTTGATAGTTGACACAAACAGTAGCACCGCAGAATAAACCCTTAGTACGATCAGAAAAGGCAGAATCTTTATTTTATTTAGTAAATTAGAATATACATTGAGAGATAAGTATCAGTTTTGAGTACCAGACTGTTCTCTGCAGGAACAGCTTAGTGTGAAGTTTAAACCTTTCTCTACATTTGCCAAATGGGAGCAGCTTCATGCATAGATTAATCAAAATGCTCTTTCTACAGAGCATGGATAGGAGCATAAAAATTGGTTTCACATACAGATGAACACAATTTCTTTTTTAATCTGAACTCCTTTTCTTCATATATAAACTATCATTCTCTTCTCTCATCGCTGAATTCTTGCTTAATCTGCAATTTGGAAGCAAAGGCTTGCACAAATAAATTTGGGAAAGTCATTGAAATATCACACATGAAGTTCCTCTTTATTTCCTTTTTTCCTTTTCCTAGCTTTCATTTCTTTCCATCCTAGCTCTTGATCCACGTGTCTAAATTCAATATGTCCTTATAGTGTGAAATATATATATATACACATGTATTAATATATAAGTATGTATGTATATAGATTAAATGAAAACTTACTGAATAGAAGCTGTGGACTGTGAAAACAAATTAGCTTTTGGTTTTTTCCACGAGTATTCTTTTAATGACAGCTATGTGTGTATATTACATCAAATAAATTACTTGAATTGTAAGCCTTATTACAGGTTCCTATTCTTTAAAGAATATTGTTATTGATTCTCTATTTTTTCTCATAAAGAGGAAAAATAAAATAATCATGTAATTAAAATCTAATAACTTCACAAATAAGAAAAAGCTAAAAATATCATTTAATGAAAAGCATTGTGGGATATGATTATATTTATTCAGTATCATGTCCTGAGTTCCTGAGGTTGGAATGAGCAGCTATATTATGAAGAAGGTATATTCTGTCACAGTTCTGTGTATATTGGCATAAGATAAAGCTTACGATGTCTTTGTGTTGGAAAGAAAGAGAATTTTTCGTGCCAACTACTGAGGACAGAGGGGCTGGGAATGGCAAGTGCAAATTCAAAGAATTGTCCAGTTACAAAATTTTTGTGTTGGATGCAGATGAATATGTATTTTTAACTCCCCATTCATCAATACTCAGAGAGATCCTGCCTTTTACTTTCATGAAATACAGGCTTGTCACTTCCAACTTGACCTCTCCACTGGAAGCAGTAGTAGAGCTGTCTCAGAATCAGTGCTCTAGGAAAGCAGGTTGTTAGTCAACCTGTTCACTTTGATACCCTATGTAACATCTATGTAAAATTAGCCCTGGCTTCTATCATTTGATCCCACAGCAGCTGTGATCTGCAACCAGGGGCTCTGACCACCAATAAAATATAAATAGTGATAACTGAAGGTATTGAGCTGATCTAAATTTCAGCATTACATAAATAACATGACAGTTGTATTCAGGATTGCTTCTCAACTCCTTCTAGAACCAAGTGGATTGTAGAGGTTCCACTGGATTTCACTGTTCTCATCTAAATGTTCCCCGAAAGACCATTTACTCAACAGAGAATCCTTTCACTCACCATCTCTCACCTAAGGATGGTAAATCAGTAGCACTACCTATCTCCAGGTGTACAGCTCTGCTTTGAACAGCAGTTTCTGCAGTGAACTAATCTTCCTTAATAAATGAAATCATAGTCACTCCTGATTTTGGTGAACTCTCTGTATTTTCACTGGGTGAGAAATATTCATGTACAATGTGATTCAGTTTCTTACTCTGTCAGACCAGAGGCAAAGCCTCTGCAATGGAAGCATTCAAGATATGTTGGTAGTTCTGTGTGAGCATTTACAAATCCAGAGACAAGGCTTTATCCCTCCTTCTCTGAGTGTGAAACTTATGACATTTCACCTACTTTTTAATATTTTTTCAGCAGCAATAGCAAGCAGAAGCAGTAGAAGTGTGAAACTGTCAAGATTCTGACTCAATTGTAACAGAAACTGACATTCCTACACAGCAAGTTGTATTTCAGGATAACAAAATACTTTAAGAAGTAAACATAGAGGTCACTCCCTAGGGTAGTGGGCTCTGGCTATCTTTGGAAAAGAGTAAAAGCCCTTTATTACACACAGTATAGCTTCAAACCGCTATTTCAAGAAGAAAATGAAAAATGTCACTTTTCACAGATAAAGGAAAGCTTACAGTTTTGACCTCACAACTAGGCAGTTTTGAAATCCCATTAGACTGAATCCTACTCAAATGAGAGAACAAATGGAAGTATCATTGATTCACGTTATATTCATTGGTCCTGTTTTGGCTGAACATTAATAGAAATTTCCATTATATATATTTTTTTCCTTTTTTTTTTTTTTTTCCTCCTAGTCAGGTAATCATTCCTCTGCATAAGAAAATGTGATCTCTTTAGCCACTTAATACACATGCAGTTCAGGACCTTAAATAATCAAAAATGCACTATTTAATCCTAAATATTCTCTCCAAGATGGCAATGTCAAGTGTCTAATAGTACTAAGGCACAAACATTAGTTTGATATTTTTTTTTTGTGGCCACAAATGGAAAGAGTATAAACCCATGCTGTAATAAAAGCATTTTTTTCATCTTTCAGATCTTCAGCTCATACACCAATAATTTCTCCAAGTCACAAAGGTTGTTGCTCTGGCATAAGGAAAATGTTCATCCCTCCTTGCTTCACTCAGGCATATCCCCTCCTTCAGCAGTTCTTACTATTTCAAATATCTGCAAAGGATGAGAGAAGCCTGGACCAATTTTCTCAGAGAGATTTGGAAAGGAGAGAAATTCTGGGAAGGAAAATGTCCCCAGCTGAAACCTGCACCAGCCCATGATTATCCCCTCACTGCTGTCAGCTGTGCTGTTACCTTCTAGGCACAGGCCGTAGCTCACATCCACGTCTCACCAGGATTTCTGCATCTTCCTACAAATGCCTCTAAATGCGTGTTTTGACATTAGCTACAGTCATAATGAGTAATGGGGAGTAGCTATTATACATTTTATAGAATTCATGGAGCATGTATTTGCTTTTGGCATGCAGTCCAGCAGAGAACTGCAAGATTAAGTAGTTACATCTTGCAAGCTGAGAGGCACATTTGCTGTATCGTTAATAAACATCATGGCTTTGAGTGTATTTAAATTAATATAATTTGTTAAATCTTTCTGTTAAGGAAATCAATTTTACTAGGGTAGAGACAAAAAGTTAATCAAGCTTAGTCAGAAGAAAATTGGCCTTTTCAATTTTGTTTACAGTAAAATAACCCCATAGATTTTTAGCAAAAAAAAAGAAAAATCAGCAGCTGAAATGGTGAAGTAAACTCTGAGTTGCATAAAAGATTTCTGAAAAGTCAGAAAGGTGACAGGTTCTTTGCAGTTTTTACTGAAGTTTCTCGAATTACACAGGGAGTTGCAAGTACAGCTTCTGTTGGCACTAATGGAATGTCAATGAAAACACAGCTCTTCAAGTGTTCTGTGCTCTGAGGAGTTCGTGCTGTGAAAGTATCCCTCCCAAATAATTTTGGTTTATGTTATATGCCCAAGGCAAATCAGTAGTTTTCTCTCATCACTACCAAAGTATTGATATAAAAACATAGATATAAAACAGTCATCTACAGGGCAGAACTCTCCCTGAAGAAGCAACCATATTTCCTGATCTGTCTCTTAGCAGTCTTAGCTGAATGCCTATTATGGAGAAGTATCAGGATTTTTAAGTGTCTTCATTTTGCTTTTTGAAGAATTTATGAACCAGAAATAGGTACTGGCAGGGACCAAATCAGAAAGAAAACAGAAGCAAGGAATGGACTTTCTGACTATCTGCTGTAGGTGGTCATGAGTAATTGGCCAGAAGACATTCCCAGATGGTAACACACCCTTATAATTTTTATTTCAATGGCAAAAATGATAATTATTTTTATTTGTATATTTCCTCTTTTAAAGTTTCCCAAGGCACTCCATTCACAGTCCATATCCGCTTAGACTCATCCCTGAAATAAAATAGGGTGATAATGACCTCAGAGTGGCTGGAGAGGACATCCACTGCAGATCTGCCTTGTTTCACTCCAGCATCTGGAGCAGCAGCAGCAAAAAGAATTGGGCGTTTTCTTTCTTTATTTCTTGCCCTCTCCTACAATGATGTCTCCCTGTTTATCACAGTCACTTTTAGAATCTGCATTAACATAATCTAAATCTGACTAGTTGCCAAAGTCGTCTTCTGCAATGATGCCATGCTATTTCTTGATTAGTTAGAAATAAATAAACATACTCTTTCAATATATATATAATCTTGGTGATTTCTGGTCCGATACTCTAGATTCATAGCAGTGATAAACCAACCTCAAACTGCCCAACATTGCAGTTTGTATTCTGTATATGCAAAGCAGAGGAAGGGGGAACTCAGAAAATTATGAGCTTTGTATTCAGCTACTGTCTTTTTTCAACCTAACTTCTGTCATCGCTTTGCCTTTAATCAGAATTCATATTATTGTCTCACCTCAAATTACCTTTCTAACTTTTTCAAATCATTAAAATAGAAATTCTAAAATTGAACTTCAGAGACATATCTCTAAATATTTTTCAGCGTTTTTTCCTTCCTTTAATCAATCACTGAGATTAGACTGCAAAGTAAATATTAATCCTCATTGTTCCTTTCCCCTCATATGCATACTTTCACTTCCATCTTCACAAATTTACACATCTCTTATGAATCCAGTTCTTCCGTCCCTTTATTTTTCTTTTTATTTTCCAAATTGGCCCTCCCTTCTTTCTCAATTTTATTTTGTGTATTGACCTACATATATTTAAGCTTTAATTGACTTCTGTAATATTTCTTTAGAACAAAAGTTGTCTTTTTTTTTTCAGTAGTTCCATGCTTTATTCTGCATCAGGTTCTGACTCTATGCCCTTGTTTTTGAACTTTTGTACAGTATCCTTTACAGAATAATCATGGCTTTCACCTCCATCCCCAGCTCTGATCACTGCACTCTGCCACGTTGTCTCCTTTTCTCCTTACAAACAAAATTTGCACATTTTGTCCCTTTATTTTTTTGTTTTTTTCTTTCTTGTTCGGCAGGCTAAATCCCTCATCCCTTTTGAATTTTTTGTGACTGATATTTTGGAGTTGCTACTCCAGGAGCAGGACCAGACCACTTCCTTCAAATTAATCTATACCTAGTAAACATGATTTCTAAGAATCCTGTTCACTTTTTCACAAGTTGTCCAGGAATAAATAGTAGCCATATAATTAGGAAAATTCCACCAATACTTAAAGCCTTACTGACAATCAATGCTTAGTGGTGATGCTGAGGAAAGATGTGAAGCTACAATTGCAGAATTGGAGCTGTATTGACTTTTTACTTGAGGCTCGAACTCCCGGTAGATAACTAAAGTGATTCTGTGTACATGACAAGATCGTAACCCCTGAAGTTAGATCTATAGTAATTGTAATTATTGTCCACAGAAACATAACAGTTCACTTAATCCTTCATGACTTCAGTAGCTATATTGAGCTCATTTTTTTAATTATGATTCTAGTGACAAAATTTCTGTGGATGGGGAAAAAAGCTCTTCTGACTCAATGTTTCATTTCTCTTTCAGAGTTGCACTGTCAATGAATAGCTTGATGTTTGTGGCTAGCATTTCACATTTTCTAATATTACTGTCTTTGAAAGCTCTTAGTCTTGCCCAGCCTTGAATCATATCCACCTAGAGCACAGCAGGCCCTCACAATATCTTCTCTCTTCAGAAGCATGGCCAGCAGCTCTCTGTTGTATGTTCCACGGTATGGCTGGAGGGTGTGCGGGAGAGACTGAGGATAAATGCCTACTGGGATAGCAGGCTGCAGTCCTACTTGTATCTCTGGTTGCAAGAAATCATGGGAGATCATTGTCCCCAGAACTGCAGGTGGATTTTATCTCGCAAAATGCCTTCAATTCACCCTAAAAGAGAACAAAGGAGCAAACAGTATATATAACAAGGCACATGGGCAGGACACCAGAAGTTGAAAATGAGGCCATATTGAATGGATCTCACAGAAAATACATGGGAAAAGTTAACCAAATTGGCTAGGAAAAAATAGGTACTTTTGTCTCTCTTCTCCCTTTTATAGGAAATATGGATAAGATGACCTGAAATGAACGACCTGTCATGAAATAGGTCTCCCCACAGTGTGGAATACAGCCTCTGCATTCATGGGACTGGTGAGGCAAGAACTGTCTGCCAAAACTGGGGAATTGTATCCTGTCAGTGCAGAAAACATTTAGCAGTTCTAAATTTTGAGACACATAAAACCTAGTTTTA
Source organism: Mystacornis crossleyi (assembly GCA_013400655.1). NCBI lineage: Eukaryota > Metazoa > Chordata > Aves > Passeriformes > Timaliidae > Mystacornis > Mystacornis crossleyi. The sequence goes on from VYZQ01020001.1 coordinate 27,902, forward strand.
TGTACTGTGACATCCCTATCAGAGTTTCCTGTTACAAAACCTGTATAATCCTAGAAAATTACATAAATATTTACAGAATATATTCAAATGCTATTTACGTTATGAACAATTGTCTGCTTTGAAACTGAGTGACCAATGCCCTGATAGTACCAACTTTACTAGCCCTACTTTCCAACAGAAAAAATTATACATTATGGACTAACTGAAAAGTCTAATCTTCTTAAGTAAAAGATCTCCCTATTCCTTCTTTATTTGATTAGCATTTTGAGTAGTGGAAAACAAAATCAGCAGGCAGACTTCATTAATGTCTTGGGGTTCAGGAACAGTACATTTTTGAAAATAAATTTTGTGTTTTATTTATTATTTAAGAACTTGAAAGAAAGAAACAGCTTAAAGAGCTTAAACATCTCTTCTTTTCTCAGAATTATGCTCCTAGGTGCTTGTCAATTTTTAATGGCATTTTCAAAGCAACACAAGACAATTCAATCAGCCAGTCCACATTGTTTGAGAATCTTTTAGTTCTCCTTAAAATTATTACATTGTGGTTTAAATACTAATCTATGCTCCTTCCTCTCATCTACACTATTCTTCTATATTTTTAGAGTAGATGGAGGACAACATCAAAACCAAGCAACTAATGTATGTATTTCTAATTGTTTGGAAGATCTGGTTTTGGACCATTTAAATGATTATTTGTCTTTCTGAGTTTAGAGCTACCTTCTTTTACAAAATCACTGATGTGATTTTTTTTTTCCCCTCAGATCTTAGACTAAATTTATCTTAAAATTAACCAGAAACAAATCCGTGCAGAATTATCAGCACACTTTTTCACACATATGGACAAGTATCTGACAGATAGCCATGGCAGGAGTGTGTCCAAGTAATCAGGCAGAACAGCACCAAACACTCCTCCAGTAAATTTTTANNNNCCAGTAAATTTTTACCTCCCTGGCACCGGGGTACATTTTAAGGTAATATCAGACTCACCAGTATAATAGAAAAGATGGAAAGTGGGTGCTCTGTGCCAAAGGCCAATGTCAGGTACTACATCAGGCGTCTGTAGGAGTGAGAAATCACCTCCCTGAGATAACACTGCCACTTTGTTGTCATGACTTGTGAAGGAAAACCAGCCACCCAATTTTTATAAGCCTGTAAAACACTGAAGTCCCTAGTGGAGCTGCCTGCAGCCTGCATAGATGCACATAATGTGCTGCATAACACAGCACATTAAATTCCAAAGGGGAGAGCTTCAGCATCTCTGGCTGATTTCCCAACAGGTCTGGAACCTTATAGAAAGAACAAGATGTTCAGACAAGAAGTGAAGAGCACTATGTTCATAATAGCAACTGAATACATAATGACCAGCAGTAAGGGAAGAATGAATATATAGAGCTACATGCAAGATATGCAGCAAGTCCTGCCTTGGCTTGCAGACCACTTAGAGCTAAATTCAGTGCCCGCTCTGGCAGTAACACAATCAGTGGTCCAAATGCCGCAGCTATGAATACAGAGCCTGTAGTTATCATCTACGCATCTCATGCCAAGATCATTCACTTTGCTGAGAAGAGAATCACAGTATCTAAGTGGCCCTGCTGAGCCATTCCAGTATCCAGGCACACTGCAAAGTAGGCCACTCTCAGCATGACTATGATATTTTCTTTTATATACACTATCCATATGGTAAAAAAAAAGCCCTGGATTTTGCAAAGAACCCTGTACAGCTAGACTTGCTTTCTAAGCTAAACCAGGTCAAAATTTTGTTGATGCAGTTTCATGCTTAGGAATTGGACTGAATTGAAGACACTAGCTGTAATGTCAGATACTTCATTGCACAATTTTCTGGAAGCAGTCATCTGCTTATCCTTGTAGCACATCATTATAGATGAAAAATCATACCTGCAGATACAGCAAAAGACTAAATTAAGACAGGCACTAAAGGTCCCATTTGCTGGTATCATTTTTCACTGCAAAAGAATCAATGATTACTTTAAAAAGTCATCTTATCTATGTGCAATGCAAAGTAAAGATACAAAACACCTCAAGAATTCTCTTCTCGAGCCTCCTGACATCTTAACACTTTTTCAGGAGTGAAGGACTCTATTCATATTATCTTTGAAACCTACAGCTCCCCAGCTGGGATCATCTGGGAAAGGCATGAGAGGTCATATCTGTTCAATTTTTGTGTAATAATTTCTGACTTTGAGAGTGGTCATCCCTGAAAATCAGGTCAGTAATACATCAAAAAAGTCTTCAAATATACATTGTAGCATGACATAATGAAACCATGTGCATGCTGTATCAGTGTTATACCAAACTACACATTTATCAACAATCACAATAGTTCATGAATTTCTACTGAGGTTCTTGACCATCGTGACAGTAATCCACTGGACACTCTTGTCTTCTCAATATCCATCTTAAAATGGCCCAAAAGTGGATGAATGTCAGGTGTGAACTCACCTGTGGAAACAAGGGAAATAACAACTACAAAAATTTTCTTTGATCCACCGGCAATGCTTCTTTTAATGTTTCTCTGAGTTTCATCTAAACTGGTTTGTGAGGTTTGTCTTATCTGAAATCAGAGCAAAATACTGGCTGATATTCAAACCAGCATCCACTCTGACTGCTCAGGTTCTCTTCGACAGGTTTGCTGCTTAGTCTGTCAGTTCCCAGCCTGTGAAGATTTACGTAGTTATTTTTCTCAGGGCTGAGATATTTATACTTTTCATATTGAACACCATGAGGCTTCAGCTGGTCCATTTTT
>VYZQ01020006.1:3681-50038 GCA_013400655.1 Mystacornis crossleyi
CAGTCTGTGCTTCCACAGAACTGCAGGTAAGGGTCTGTTATTTTCCTTAGAGGCAAGGGAGAGGAGTTGCAAATGGGTGGAATAGGTGGAATCCCTCTTTGAGACGGAAAGGGAAGAGAGTCAGGCAAGCATGCAAAATAGGTTCTTAGAACATCTGTGCATCAAATATATTTATCCAAACTGCTACAGTCAATCTTTTCCAGCTGAATGTTCAGCAGTTCAAATCCCTTCAAAACCGCAGTAACTGTTCCCGAAAACAAGGGGATTATTCCGTAGTCTAAGGGAAGGAAACTCCAAATCCTACAGGAAAAACCCCATCTCCAGGTAGCGCAAACTCACCCATGGAACAAGGACACGAGCGGAATTTCTTTCAACACTTTAACGGGTTAATAGGAACTCCAAGATTTCTTACAACTCATGATGATTTTATGTGTCTATGTTTTTATATCCACACTCGCACCCGTGATGAATTTTGCTAATTATTGGCCTAAATGGGGCTGACTGGCCTGGGGGATGGATGTGCTCAGTGTCACCAGAGTAATGAAATGCTGATAAGAATATCTGAGCTGCTCTGCCCAGCAACCTCAGCTAAATATAGAGGAGTGGGGATGGGATGGAAGCCTGCGAGGGACCAGATCTGTGTTCAGCCCTTCCTGGAACTCCACAAACCCAGCCAGGTCTCCTGGACCTTCCCGTGGCATTGCAGCCGTGCCGACGAACGTTAATTGACGCATCTCTAATTGTACCTAATTACTGGCACTGAATTATTTAGTGTAGCAAGAGGGAGCATAAGCAGAAGTAATGGGATTAAATTAAGACAGGGAAAAATTAGGTTGAATATAAGGGAAAATTCGCCGGCAATGAGATTCATTAGGATGGCTCCCAAGGGAAATGCTGGGCACTGCTTTGCTGCAGACACAGAAAATTAAGTCAAACCCATATTCAGGAAAATTACCTCGATAATTTGGTACGTCTTTTCCACTTTTAAATTATTGAACTCTTCAGCAACTCGAGTGCTGCACAGGTTTTTGCAGGCAGTTCAGGTGCCAGCCCATCCTACCAGCTGATGTCTCTGAGGAGATGATTGCCCTCAAAGCGCTTCCAGGGGAGCAGACCCTGGGCTCATTCAAAGCAAGTTGTACTTAAACTTTACTGCAAAGCCAGCAATGCTTAACCCGTGGTTAAGTAGTGCTTAAACGCTCCCCAGGGTGGCAGTGAGGAGGCAGACAGCTATTTTCCCACTCTGAGATTATAATTATCTCCTGCTCTCCCCGGCAGAAATGAGCGATGGCAGGACAGGGGGAGATAGGAGAACCCTTTCAGAGGAGGCATCCTCAGCACCTGCCCTTTCATCTCCCTTTATCATTTGACCCGGGAGAAGTTAACTGGAACAAGCTCCAGAAGGAACTGCGAGCACAGTGAGACGTGCAGAGCCAGCTTTTATCGTGACATGATTAATGATGTTTGAGAGGGCTGTGAGTGGCAGGGAAGCGAAGGAATCCAAACCAGGGAGTGAAGACTCATCCTGCTGCTTCCCCTGTTTAATGCCACCTCAAGGCAGGCAGGGAGCTGTGAACCTTTACAGGCTTATTCTCTATAAATCCTAAATATGATTCCTTTGGAATTGCCTGGAAACTTCAGTGTAATGACAGGACTCAGAAGATGGAAAAAATACCCAACTGTGTGGCCACTGGTGCTTGCTGGGTCTATTTATCTTCATCTGTTTAACAACTGATGGGGTTTATTTGAGCCTTTCTGGTATTTGAATCGCCCATCAGCAGCCTCAGCAGGAATTTTGGGGGGTTTTGGGGGGAGTTCAGCCAGCCCTTACTGCCAGCAGGATCCCAGCCTCCTCCCAGCTGTTGCCGGGCTGGAGATGAGACGATGCCCACTCCAGGAATTACCAACATCCCAAAACAGCCTTCACACTCCGCAGCACGGGCTGGTTCCAGAGTTCGTGGAATCATGGAAACTGCACCGTGGAGTTAAACTGTAATACCCTGCACAGCTGAAAACAAAGGGAAATTGGCCCTGTTTGGAATAAAATAGCAAAGGTGGCACACTCGAACCCAAACAGAACAAACCTCGCTGGGCTGGTGTTCTGCAACGCTGGGAGAAGCTCGGGTAAAAATAAGGAATATATTTATTTCCAGGTTTTAAGCACTCACATAGACACTGCTGCAGAACAAACGCCCATCATTTCCCATTCCTCTAAATGTAAGGTGTGTCAGCAAACAAAAGCAATCCTAAACCTTTTTGCATTATTTTGCATCTTATAATCTTTACCAAAATGAAAAGAAAACGTCTTAATTGTTGTCCCCACTGCATGAGTTACCATTTCCTTCTCCTGAGTCACTGACTTCTGCCTCTCTGGAAGCTGACATCCACCAAGGTGAGTCAGTTTGCCAGAGATGTTCTGAATAACTCTTCATTTGCAAAGACAACCGAGATTTTTGAAGGTCCAGACTGTGCTCACAGACTTCAGCTGCTCCAACCCTTTCCTATCTTTTCTCAGAGCTGCAACTGATCAATTAGAAAGCTAATTTAAAGAGCCTTTTTTAAACCTTTATTGATGAACTTGAGCACGTCTCTGTAATTTATAGCAGCACACTCTCCCAATTAATCCCCAGTAACTCATTTTTCAGCCCCCCTCCCCACCACCAGGGTTGCAAAGTTCAGTGATCTATGAGTGTTTCCAGAAGTTATTGTTCCTTTTACCTCGTGCAGCACTGAGGGCCACGTCACCCCTTAACCAGTAACATCATGTCCTGCCGTTTAATTGCGGTTACGTGGGGCTGGATGCACTTCCAGAGAGCTGCTCGCACCACCGAATGACTCTGCCTTTCATCTCCTCTGAACATGGAGTTCTGAACTTCCATCCTCAAATTCCCGGTGGGCTGCAGCAGGAAAGATGAGTGGAACATAAAAGACTTCAAAGACAGCTACTTCAAACTCTTGCAAACTTGCATCTCTCCCTTCCTCGCCCATTTTCTCTCACTCTTGCGGTGTAACTCTTGGTAAAAGTTTTAATTTCCAGCTCTTTTTTTTTTTTTTTTCCCCCACTTGTAGAGGTAACCAGGAGTTTTCTGGCTCTGTAGTAGGTTCCCCCATCGTCATGTGGGCAAAATCCAAGGGAAAAAAGAAAAGGTTAATAATCACTTAGAGCACCCTCTGTTGCCTGACAGCTCCAGGCGGGCACCTCTCCAAATATCACTGGGTTCTTTAATCTGCAGTCCCAGCACTGATCAGACCACGTGGGAATGACGAAATTCAACCAAATGCAGCTTCCTGCAACTTTTCTTTCTGTTTTTGTTTCCCACTGTGCTCTGGAGGCTGACAAAAGGTGAGGAATGATATCTCATGGCACTGGTTTCCATCGCTGTGCAGGTACCCTTTGGTGACAAAGGAATCATTAGGAAGATTCCCATTGGCTTCAAACTGACAGAGAAGAGAGTTAGATGGGATATTGGGAAGGAATTGTTCCCTGGAAGGGTGGGCAGGCCCTGGCACAGGGTGCCCAGAGCAGCTGTGGCTGCCCCTGGATCCCTGGCAGTGCCCAAGGCCAGGCTGGAACAACCTGGGACAGTGGGAGGTGTCCCTGCCCATGGCAGGGGTGGCACTGGATGGGTTTTGATATCCCTTCCCCCATAAACCATGATTCTGTGAAATCATGGTTGCAGTGATACTGAGAGCTTTTCCCAAGGGCTGCTCCATGGATCTGTGGGAAATCTCTGCGGGAGATTCCCACTGGTACCAGTGAAACCAGACCCCGCTGTTGTTTCTCAGCCCCACTGAAGTCTATTTAAACAGAGCCAATAAACTGCATCTCTCCTGGTAACCTCTAAAAGAAACTCTGAGTTCAGGTTTAAATTTACTCCTTAATTAGAGCGACAACAGTTAAATTGTATTGTAAATCCGTATTTATTTGCCCATCTGTTACCAGCAGTGCTCAAATACTGAGAGTTACAGGTATCTTTTAACTTGATCTGGGTTTGTTTGTACAACATTCTGACTAAACAGTAACAAAGCTGGCCAAGTGTGACATCATCCTGTGTCATACCTGCAGTGTGTGGGAGGGAGACAAGGGAAATCTGAGAATCCAAAGCCCACAGACTCCCCAGATGATGAGGGGATTTATTCCTTCCCTAGCCCAGAATGTCACAAAAGAGCATCGTAATATTAGGCAGTTCTCCTCAACAAATATTTACAAGTAATTTAAAGATCCTATTCCAAAATATAGATAATTATACCTGGAAAGGAGGCAGCCAGGATTTGACAGAGTTAATTTCCTCCAGCTGATTACTCAAACTGACTTTACTTTCACTCTGAGCACAATCACGCTCCCCTCCATCCCATTTTCTCTTTCTCTCCTTCCTGCTGGAAACCAGGGAATGTGCTGGGGTCCTAATGGAGCCTTCAGAAGAACTGATGCGATTTTTAAACCCTTCACTATTTTAAGCCCTCTAAAGGGTCCAAGAGGGGGTTGTGTGTGTCTGACACCACTGGTGACTTTTAGGGACAACCACCACATTCCCAGTGGCCCTACAGCTTGGTGGCTTCAGAAGAAGCCCTGATGTTCCCATTCCAGACCTGCCACATGAGGGTTTTTTTTCAGGATCGGAAGAAAATTCTGGGCTGTGCTGGCATTGTGCAGGAGGTGAGTCCTGAGCTGGAACCCAAGGAATTTATCTCTCATGTGGAGTTTGAAATGGAATTGGCTGTTATTAGCCCCCAGTAATTGCGCCAGCGTGAAAGATGGGTGAGAAAAGATAAAAAGAACTCAGCACAAAGTTACAGTTTTCAAATAAAAGAATGTGCTTAAGCACCATTTTCCAGTGCACCAGTGGGTCTCTGCTTTGAAGGATCTGTTTAATTATCTCCTTTGTTTAAGCCCTTGAGGGTGCCAATTCAAGCGCGTTTTAGGGAAGAGCACTCCCGGAAAAATCAAAAACTTCTGGCAAAAAGTCAATTCCACTTGTATTTTTTAATCTATGACTTTCAAAACTACAGTCACTGGGTTTTGGTTCCCACCAAAACATCCACCCTAAAGGGAAACGGAGCGGGGTGAAAACATCACCTCCATGAGCATTATTGGGATTTCAGCTCCATAGCGGGCACGGGGCAGGGCAGGAACCCTGTCAGCAATTAAGGACAAATGAATCTACCAGAATAATGGGTATTGATTAGGGACATTTATTTGTGATAAAATGAGGAGAGTCAGCGAAAGGCAGAGATGTTCAAACTAATTATAGTCTAAGCTGAAACAAAGTCAAAGCTGTCACTCGGACTATCTAAGCCTGGGACAAAGGGGAGGAGCAGCACCCACGGACACTCAGAGGAACTCCAGGGCGAGGGGAAGCTCTGTTGAGCCTGAATTTTGTCATGGCAAAGGCGGCTGGATAAGGCTCACAGACAATTTGTGCCTTCTCCCCTTCCCTCTCAGACTGAAACCTCCACTCACCACAAAGGGGTGGACACTGCGCTCCTGCCCTTGAGCACTTGGGTTTTGTTTTTTTTTTAAAAACAGCCTGGAAATTAAGGCTGGAATGTTCAGGGCAGTTTTGCTGGGGAGATTTTGGAAGAATGAGCTGACTCCTAGAAAGTTAAAGAGGTCACAGCAATTGAGAGACCCCTCAGTCCCCGGCAGAAAAGGAGAACTGACTGGTGGAAGTGGAAACTTCTGATCCTAATCAGAGGGAGAGTGAGGGCACAGTGACCTGCCCTGCCCAGGTGTGCTGGGGAAAGAAGGGATCTTCAACCAGGAGCAGAGAAAAAGAAGGGGAATGCCATGGCTGTGCTCCCTGTGAGCCTCATGTGTCCTTGGGCTCTATCCCTTCCCCCAAATTATATTCAACCAACTCTGTTCTAATCTTAAAATTAATATCCCTGAGGATAGGATGGAATATTCCTTGCAATGGTTTTGTTTTTTTTTTTTAACTGTTTTTATAACCAGATCTGCTGTGGGGTGGGCAGGCCCTGGCACAGGGTGCCCAGAGCAGCTGTGGCTGCCCCTGGATCCCTGGCAGTGCCCGAGGCCAGGCTGAACAGGGATGGGAGTAGCCTGGGGCAGTGGGAGGTGTCCCTGCCCATGGCAGGGGGTGGCAGTGGATGATTTTTAAGGTCCTTCCAAACCCAAAACATTCTGTAATTCCCTAATTTTATGAAAATCCCAAATGAAATATTCTGGAGATTGTCACTCATATTTTTCCTGTTCTAATCAGACTTATCAAATACATAAAATACCACCTTTTATAATGAAAAAATAATTTCCACACTAGCAAATCGTCTTATTTTACACCTAGAAAGACACAAAGGCTGAAAGATTGAATGGATATTAACCTTGTAGGAAAGAAAAATCATTATTACAGTACATTCTGCCACATAAAGTAGAATTTATTGCATGTTGAATAATAATAATAACAATAATAACAAAGTCCATGTTGAATTACATACACTGCTGCAATATTTTCATCCTGTTTTTTAATTTTATGCATTTTAGTTCTCTATTTTTTAATTTTCCTGTGGTCCCAATAGAGTAATCAAAACACAGAGAAGCTTCCGAAAGGGAAAGCCCTCGAAGGGTGAACCCGGAGAGACGGAATGTCTGTACTGGGTGATTCCCATCCGTCAACAACCACCAGCTCACTTCATCTGTTCCTTGTAATTCCTCCAAATTATCCTGTATCGGAGCCTCCAGGGGACAGAGATCTCCTCTCTCCTGCATGGCGCAAGGCTCTGTTATCTTATTTTCAGCGAAATCTCACCAGAGAACCAATTTGAGCAATTTCAGCACAGAAACGCCCTGGGAAGGCGCCCATGACACTCCAGCTTTTCAGCTGATGCTAAAAAGTTTTTTATTTTCAAATTGCAACAGCTCCACAAGGCTTTGTCAGAGGCTCTGAAATCGGAGATGTTGGTGCTTGCCATTAACCACGTTCCCGGACCTTGTAATTCCTTCCCAGCCACAGGAAAGGAATGTTCAGGAAACTCCAGTTTATTCCCAAAAGGTTCCCACTGTACGTGGGACGTAGCAATCTTCCACTTCAGAATTAATACTTCTGATATCTTTGAAGTTCCAGCTAATTTTCTACAGATTCTTTCCGAGGCGTTTTTTGGGATGTACTTGCTCGCGGTTAGAGCCCCCATGGGATAAAGAGACATTATGAGAAATATTAAAGGCAAAAAAATAATACTTTTAAGATGAAATAAGTCAAACAAGGGAAAGAATGAGCCTGTTACCCTTGGAAAGAATCAAGATGCTTTTCAAACATCTAATCCCCTGTAGTTCCTTGAAAAAGATATCACGGCTAAAACAAAGAATTGTGATTTTGACCCAAAAAGGACAAAAAAACCGCCCAAAATCCCCTATTTTGCTAGTAGGCACCTTGTGGCTTTTTGAGGTTAACAAGGACCCTGAAACAATTTAACTGCATTACAGTTCTGCATATTCATAAAGATATGCTGAGTAGATAACAGAGCAAATGATTTAATTGAAAAATCAGCCAGTGTGAATATCTTTTCCTGTGAATCATGGAAATGCGACAAGATCTGTTAATTAACATAATCTCATTTATTTGACATTATTCTTGTCACTTAATATAATCTTCCCACAAAGAGGAAAAAAAATTAGGAATTGCCAAAAAGAAAAAGCAAAGAGAAAAACACAAATGGGGAAAAGGAAAAAAGAGAGAATGTCTCTGGAAAATAGAAAAAGATATAGGTTACATTCACCACTAACAGGGAAAAAGAAATGGAATGAGTAAGGAAAAAAGCAAAGGGAAGGCAGAGATAAAGAAAAGAGAAAATAGGGAGGGAAAGAATCCAGAACATTCAGAAAGTGCTTAGGACTTGTAAGAGTGAGGTAGGAGACAGAGAGAGGCGGTTTGGGACCAGATCTGGCCCTAATGAGGAGCAATCCTGCAAAAAGAGGAACCAGAGCCCCGCCTTCCTCTGCTCTGGCAGGAAATTCCTACAGCTCTGCTCTAGGCATCATTTTGGTGATTAAAAAGGATGGTTGTGGAAATTCGGGGTGTGGAAGAACCCAATCAATATAATTTATCATTTACCTTTGGGAGTTTGCCACCACTTTCGTCCTTCATTTCCAGGGAACAAAGGACAGGACAAGAGGGAATGGCCTCAAGTTGCACCAGGAGTGGTTCAGGTTGGATATCTGGGAAAACTCCTTCTCCCAAGGGTTGTCCGTTCGAACTTGGGGTGCTCCATAAATAACAAAAAAAAAAGGGAATAATGCAATTTATGCAATGCTCAAGGCTGAAAACTCATTTAGTCCTCAATTACTCCTGTTACTATGACCACAGATATTGAAATGGGAGATAAATTCTTATAAAGCCAGTTGTTAATAGACATTATTAACTAAAATTTCTATTCGTAATTGTAGATATTATTAAGTGTGGGAACTGATAAAAAAAAGAGAAGCCTAATTGGAAAGTGGAGATTAATTTCATTAGAAAGAATGTGTTGATAGAACACGCCTTGTTTGGCTTCTCCAAATAACTGGACTTTAGGGCCACATTGTTTGGGATGAATGTTTTCCTCACAGGTCAGGAAAAGAATTCCCTTGGAATTCAGGAGGAACCAAGATATAGAAATCCCATTCTTAGTGCCACTGGAAGGAGAGAGGGATGGATGGATGGATGATGGATGGATGGATGGATGGATGGATGGATGGATGGATGGATGGAGGAATGGATGGATGGATGGGTGGATGGATGGATGGATGGATGGATGGATGGATGGATGCATGCATGCATGGACGCATGGATGGATGCATGGATGCATGGATGGATGCATGGATGGATGGAGGGATGGAGGGATGGATGGATGGGTGGATGGACGGATGGGTGGATGGACGGATGGGTGGATGGACGGACGGATGGGTGCACGGATGGATGGATGGATGGATGGATGATGGAAGGATGGATGGATGGATGATGGAAGGATGGATGGATGGATGATGGATGGATGATGGAAAGATGGATGGGTGGATGCATGGAGTTGTTCTCAAATTGTATGGGAAAATAAGTCTAAAAACCAAAGGTGAATTAAAGAAAAACTAAAGAAAAATGAAATAAAACCCCTGCACGACAGCCTGGCAAACAGACTCCTCTGAAAGTACTAAACACATCTGAATCCTCTGATTTATTTCACAAATACTTGTTAGTACAACTGATCGGGACATATAATTTTTCACAGCTGTTTATTACGATACAATGCTTTTTTAAAATCCACATAAGCAACGTGCAACAAACAAACTGTGAGAGCTTTATGGCTGCTCCCTGCAAAGCCCCATTTATCACCAAGACTGAAGAGAAATAGCTTGAAGAGTGATATCAGAATGAACAGGCAGGGGGAAAAATAAAGAATTATTTCTTTATGTTGTTATTTTCCCAAGCAGAGAAGGGGGGAAAAAAAAAAATCAGGAAATGCTTACAATATTTGTCATTGACAAAATCCTCATAAGAGCAAACAGTAACCCACAGGATAAACTGCAAAGCTTTTTATTTTGCAGTATTTTCCCTCCATTGAAAGAGATGCTTGTAAATGTATGTTCTATTTTTACCAGATTAAAACCTAATTTCAATAAGGACTGCTTGGAAACTGCTTTCAGAGTCCCAGTGTTGAGCCTTTTTACTTCCTTTATTTTACGACTATGACTCCACCATTCACATTTTATACTCTCCCTGTGAGACCACGGCACAAGAAATAGGATTAAAGAGTGAAGTTTGGGAAGTCTGTTTCAACAGAGCCCTACACTGATGCAAGAGAACATCTCAGTGCCGTATTTAATCACCCAAAGGGATGAGAGAGCGCTTTTATAGAGATGTAAAATCTTATTTTTAGCAAATTAGCAAAGCGTCCACTTTTCAGGTTCATTACTCACTACTGTGACAATGCACTGCTCAGTGCTGGTGGCTGCTTGATCTGGAAATAAAAATGAAGAATACAGAACATTAACGGTCCTTCTGCTCCTGATTACGGAAGAGTGAGGCAGTGAAATAATTTAAATCCCAGGAAGGGCAACATTCACCTGTGTGAGTCAGCCCAGGCCTCTCTCTGCAGTTTCCCAGCCCAGGTGGGCCCAGCTGTGGGCAGGCGGAGCTGGTTTACACTCCTGGGAACCAGCTCCCCAGTCCTAAAGCTTTTCCATCAGCCGGCATTACTGGAGGGAAATATATTCATGGCACTGATTGAAATACCCTGGCCAAATGCTCTCCTTTTCTAGACAGAAAATATTCTCAGTTGAAAGGCTTCTTTCTACCAGTTTAATGCTGGTGGAAAAAAAAAATCACCAAATATCAGGTTGGAGGGATCACGTGGTCCAACCTTTCTCAGCAAAAGCCTGGGAAAGATTTACCCATGAGGGACAAATGTATTTTTTTTATTTCATAAAAAAAGTTTTATTTCTGATAAATATCAGGAAATATTTCTGATTTATTTCTGATTTCTGAAGTTTGATCAGTGGAGTCAAGGCCTCCAGTGTCGCTCCCTGCCCCACAGAAGGGGAGAATGGCAGAATGGATGTGCAGGTAGGACAGGAAATGTAGGGAAAAACCAACCCAGGATGTACCAGTGGTTGTGAACTTATTTGTAAATAAACCAGAGCTGGGGTGGTTAACGAAACGTTCGGGTTTGAAGAACTGCCCACGGTTTGGCACAGCTGCCCAGGTTTTATTTAGCAGGAAAAAAGGCTTTTCTCATTCTACCTACGTGACCCATTCTGAACACATTTAAAACCCAGCTCTATTATCCTCCCTTCACTGACTGCTGAGGGAGACTGGATGAAAACACGGACTAAATATTCACCATTCCAACTATTTTAGGTGGATGAGCCACAACATGGCCAAACTGTCCTGACAGAAACAGGGAGAACGGGCCCGGCCCTTCCTCTCCAATCAGAGTTGCTCCTACAAAGGCTGACAAATTCCCCAGAAAGACCAAATTTAGCCCTTGGAGCAGAGTGTAGGCTCTAGAATTCCATCCCACATGGCTGCAGCATTTATTTTTCTCCGTTATAGCCGATGGAGCACTCGGATAAACATTCCCAGCTTTCTGTGCTGCCATGCCTGAGCACTAACAAAGAGCTCCTGCTTCGATTTCCTCTGTTTATATATTCCAGAGAGCTGACTTGGGGTTTTTTACATCCCACCTTGCTCATCTAAACACGCCGCATTCGCAGAGCCAAACCCGCCACCTCTGCACCTGCAGAAAGCAAAACAGGGTAAAGGGAAAACAGGGACACAACCCCAAAGTGCAGCAATTTGCGCTGCCTTTTCAGGGCCACAACGAAACGCAGAAGGTGAATTTGGGAAATAGGCCAATTATTCCTCTCCCCCCGGCCTGTTGCTTCCTCGATGTGTGATCCAAGCTCGTGTTTTACTCAGATTTGCTCCTCACGGGGAAGGCAATTGCTCAGCTCACTCAGGGACTTACATTTATTTGTCCTTTTAGCAAGGGAATTTCCTTCTCCTCGTGATTAGGGACATGGCTCAGCGGTGGCCTCGGCAGTGCTGGGTTAATGGTTGGACTCCATGACCTTAGAGGTCTTTTCCAACCGAAATGATTCCGTAATTCCCAGCATCCAGTCACCAAGGATATGCCTGGTCAGGAAACCCTGTGATCTGTGGGTTGCTGCTGCCCTGCCACGGGCAAATGCAATGGTTTAATTGGGGTTTTCACAGGCGAGCCACCGGGGAACAGCCTCCAAAGGCGACAGCCTTGCACAGGAGCTGATGTTGGGCGCTGAAATCCGTCTGCGAATGTTTCCCTGCGAGGCAGACAAATAGTTCTGACTCGGGAAAGGTGCGGATGCATCCGTGATCAGAGCCCCGCCGTGCATTTCTGCTGCCCGCCACACCTTCAGCTGGACAGCAACACAGGAAAGAACATTCCCCCAACTCCTCCACTGCTCGGCTCTGCCGGGTACACAGCCCCACGAGCCAGATAAATTGTTTCTGCAAGGCTATCACCACAAACCTCCTCCCTCAGGGTGTCGTGAAACCCTCATAATGTCCTGCGTGGGCCCGGGACTGCACTCCCACGTCGATAATTACTCCTCAGCACATTCTTTAGCCAATTACTGGGGCTCATAATTGCATTTCGGCGTAATCCAGTTGGATTTATTTGTCAAACACAAGTCTGAGACACGCCGTGTTGGAGGCTGTAGTAAATTCTAGATGCTTTCGTGCGCTGCCTTGCCTTCTCCCACTAATTTAGAATTTAATTAAAAAAGGAGTCATCTTTGCTTGACGTGATTTGTTCTTTACATACCCACATAAGTGATACTATTTCCAAAATTAAATACAACTCTGAACCTTACAGAACCTCCAATGTTTTCTCTGAGGATTCACGACATCTCAGTCAACAGGACTTGCCTGGAGAGGAGGAATACTTTAGATCCTGAAAGGCCCACGATGTTCTGTCTATTTTTGGGCTTTCCTGCTGCATTTCTATCACCCAGCTCGTATTTGAGGCCAAAGAGCAAAATGGTTATTATTACATAGTTTTTATATAGTTTAGATTTTTACTCTCTATGCCCCAAATATACACAGATCTATAAAGAGTGAAATCAGACTTCTTTTTTTTTTAATCATGAGGGAATATCTGGTTTATTAAGTGAAGTAAGACAAGCCTGTGATTTGTCTGGAAGGATCTAGAAATGGGATAATTATCAAGGTGAATTGGATCCACATGGTTGTGTCTGCACAGAATTTAATATTCCAGCACCAAACTTTAACACCTTCTTGCCATTTTCGTCCTGAAATTTAAACATTAGCAAACAATTTGTCACTGAAGAGATTCCTTATGCAGAATTTCGCCAACTCCTGACAAAATAACTTGCAGAAAACACCTAAAAATCCAAAAAATGAAAAAAAATACATGTTATTTTTTAGGAGAATCAATACCATGTAGCAATGGAAGGCCTAGTAAATCATTTCCTGCACACCAGTTCATATTTACTCATAATTATAATTCACAGGAGTGCATTCCTGCAATCAAGAGACAGGGGTGCACAGCATGAAAAAACATTTAGCACCGAGCAGACTGCATGAATAATTGCCTGTCAGAGTGGCTTATTAAAGGGAAACTGCAATTTTACAAGACAATTCTTGTATCTGCTTGTCTGATCTAAAGACAGAGGGCTGTAGAAACGCAGAGAGTTCAAGGAAGAAATATTTCTTGCTCCGCAGTCGGGCTAAAAGTTGGGTTTTTAAAGCACTGAAAGAACAACCAAAGTGTGACAGTTTTGAGATGCAGAGGCTCAGACCTCTGTAAATGGGAAAGCGAATCCTTTGTGTTTCAGGTGGCAGCGCAGGCGGGGAGATGGAGGGGATGGAAGGGTGGCCATGGAAACCACACTCCCTCCTGTAAGCAGAGGTGATGTCATCCATGGGATGTCCTTGGAAATGTCCCAGCAGATGGCCCCTGAGGGTGAGAGCAATCCAGGATTCCTCCTGGAGCTGCCGCCTTCCCCAGGAAGCACCAGCAGGGAATACTGGGATGACCGGAGCCTCGCAAAACGGTATTTTCCCTCTGAATGCTTTGGCAGGCTTGGGAACCTCCGCAGGAGCACCTCGTGTCCCCCTCACCCCATGGTGTGGAGGGCAGGGACAGCTCTCAACATCCCCCCGATCTGTGGGAGGCCGGGAGCTCTGAGAATCCCGGATGGAATCCCTCTGCTTTACTCACCCAATTAACGAGTGTCGCTTCCCCTTCTCTGACTGACGCAGAAGTTCGCAGACAACAGACTGCAGTTACACACAATTCAATTTAAAACGAGATCATGCTGCCGGGGAAGGTGCCAAAATTAAATTAAACCCCCCCAACAACCCAAACCAAGGAAAGGTGTCCGAAATGAACTCACGGCCTTTGGAGAAAATCCAGCTCCATGCAGCTCCTTTGGCTTTTTAAAACCACCCTGGCATTCTTTTTCCAATGGCTTTGAGGCGATTGAGGTGCACACGTGGCAAGTGGAGGAAAATAATATTTCATTAATAAAGTGCCTTGAGAAACAAAGGAAAACGTGGCATTACGAGCCTCAGGAACGGCACCTGCAGCCCTGTGGAAAGCAGTCACATTTTGTCAGCCTTGCTTTAATGCTTGTGAATGAGAGCTCTAAAATCTGAAACCTGTTCACCAGAGGGCTGGTCCAGAGCTAAACCCCACCAAAATCAACGTGAGCCTTTCCATTGATTTCAGGGAGCTTGGACCAAGGCCAGGGGCGAGAGGACAAAGGCGGCAGCTTTAAAAATGCTGCACAAAAATATCTTGCCCTTTGTTGCAACAACCACTGCTGAGATTTTAAAGCCACGCCATGGTCCCTGCCCGGGTGCTGAGGCTGTCCCGGGTTTGATAATGGTCATAATTTGGATTTTCCACCACGAAATACACCCAGGCAATTTATGTTAATAACTCACAGTGAAAATCATCGCATGGAAACATCCTGCAGTCCCTGAAAGAAAGCTTTGCTCCTTTCCAAGTCATACACTCGATAATGTTTCATTTGCAAAAAGAACCTAATAACTTTTTTAATAACAATCTGAGGGAACTTTCAGCCGAGGGTTCTCCCGGAGAGCACTCAGACTCCAAGAACAGGGGGTTTGGGTTAGAAAAATTATTACCAGTTCTGAACATTGTAAAACTGACATAGTTTCCAGAAAAGGTTGTAAACAAATTTATTAGGACCTTTTCTTCCGAGAAATACATTAAAAACAATCAAAGTAAAAAAAATTAAGTTGGCCACTGAGAAATGTGTCTAGACAAAACTTCCATTATATGATTTAACAATCCCTGGCAAATGTTGCTTAAAGATAAAATTGGATTCCTGTCCAGAATATGAATACTTTTATTGCAGAAATATGTGTATTTTCGAGATAAAAGTACATTTTCATAGACAGATAGGTAATGAACATCGAAAATGGCCTGGAACATGGCTTGTTTTATCAGTGTTTCTCTCTCTGTCAAACAAGTAAATCATTGTTTTTCAGGTGGAGGCTTCTGATGAGGAGGAAGATTTTCTCATTTTCAGACAAGGGCTTCTGTATTTGCATTTCAACCACTGTCAACACACATTGGCGAGGAGCTCCTATGGCTGACACAACCAACTTTTGATTACAGACTCAGGAGCAGCACTCACAACTTTCCATTTCCAAGCAACTCCACATAAATAGTTTGTAAGTTGAAGTTTGGGCAGAGCCAGAGCGAGCTCAGGAATACAGATCTCAGCTTTATTGTGTTTGACTCAGCTCCGTGCAGGATCCCGCTGGAAATAAAAATGTGACATTCTTCCAACATGACAGGAGAGAATTTTGAGACGTTTTCCTAAGCCAGACAAAAGGAAGGCACTGAGCATTAGATCAGCCCCTGTCTTTCATCCAAGGAGGAGCGAGGCACTGTTTCATGTTTGGCAGCCAACTGCAGAACAGCTCCGTGCTCCACGTGGAAAACTGAGCCTCGTGCAAAACACAGCAAACGCCCGGTTTGGGTTGGCAGGAATCCTGGATCTTACAGGAGGGGAACAAACATCCACTGAGTTTCACAGGAACATGGAACGGTTTGGGTTGGAGCTTAAAGCTCATCCAATCCCACCTCACCCATGGGCAGGGACACCTTCCACTGTCCCAGGCTGCTCCCAGCCCTGTCCAGTCTGGTGTTGGACACTGCCAGGGATCCAGGGGCAGCCACAGCTGCTCTGGACACCCTGTGCCAGGGCCTGCCCACCCTCCCAGGGAACGATTTACAGAAGATCAAACAAGTGGTTGAGTTCTTGGCTTGCCCTCTGTCCCCGGGTGAAGAAGTCACACCTCCTTTCGGAAAAGCCAAGTTTGAGTTACTTCAGTGAGCTACAAGGTTAAGCAAAATCATTTGGGATTTTCCAAAAGGAACTGGACCTGCCATGGCAACCCAGCTGGAAGGTGTGGAATTGCCACCCCACCAGCTCCCCTGAGGGTGGCTGAACTGAAGACTCCATCCAAAGGCAGAGGAGAGCAAAGCCTTTGTCCTAAGGCACAGCTGGTAAAGACCTTTAAAAGGCTCTTTAGGAAACCAATCCCGCTTGGTAGGAAAGTCCGCCAGAGTTTGCAGTGAGAAATAGATTTAGAAACCCAGGTTTGGAGAGCAGCCAGGGAGAGATAATGGTACCTCTTGCCCCCAGCCCCTGACTATCAGTGCTGCACAATTCCCCGAGCAGGGTTTGCTGACTGCTTTGGATCAATCTGTTGTCAAAAACTATGTCAGCTTCCTGCATTACACGCAGCCTCCTGGGCATCCTCCCATCCCTTCCTAACTTGGTCTTCCAAGGGCTCAGATGGATAAAATTTGGATACAGAATTGATAGGAAGCTTCGTTTTTCCTTCAAAAATTAACATTTTATACATGGAGGCCATTTTTGTGAATCCTTCCCGGTTCCTTGTTCCCACAAACCCATTTTCCTGGTTGCTTCAAACACTCCATATTCCAGTAACCAGTGTTTCAAACCTTCTAACAGGTGCTAGCACGTCGTGTTCTCTCTCTGTCATTTCTCTTTGTCATCTCATATCGTCCATCAAGGGATGAGAGGGAACATTGTCTGCAGGCCGAGGAAATCATCCAATCTAACCCTGCCCCAGCTAACGTGTCACTTTTGGCCTCAGGAAAATCACATCATCAGGAGGTGACAGAAGTGGCCTGGCATTCCGAGTTTCTCAGTTTCTGAATGCCTGTCACATTTGGAAGAGCTGGCCTTAGCTCAGCTGCCTCCCCCTTGCAAACGGAGACCCAGAAACCTCCCCGGATCACAAGAGAGAGTTAATATTTGTTCAGTGCTTTCAAAGTGTTAAGTGCAACATGAGTGCTGAGCCTTATTACCAGAAATAATGGATGTTTGCTGCTCCAGCTTGCACTCTTCTGTGTAATCATTATTTGGCTTCTAATAACTAACAGCTTTACCAGAATATAGTCCCAGAAAACATCACTGGAACGTGCTCCTTATTTTTACTTTGAGCTTAAACACGTGTCAGATTCAGAATCACAGATCTGTTGGAGTTGATAAAGTTAAATTTTATCGACTTTCTGGGAATGATTCATCCCTGACTTGTTATGTCCAGCTTTTTGTTTTACCACTCATATACGAATTTGTCAAAGAGTTTTGTAAATTGAGTTCATAATCTCATTTTGAGTGTAGACATCAAATACATGAAAAATGTACCAGTAAACACAAACAGAAAAACCCACAACCACAGAAACCCTTGTCCTGTTGTCCTGTTATTTACAGGTGTTGCAAAGAGGAGCAGGTTGCCACAAAAGTGAACTGTAAATTAATTTGTATTTTAGATTAATTTGTACAACCCTTTCCCTTAACTGCTTTGGGCTTGACTGTAAAATTTGCAAAGATATTCCTGAGTCTGTTGCTGTTAATTAATGAGAATTAAAGCCCAGTTTGTGCAAGGAACTGCTGAAACATTAAGTTTTGTGTGCTTTTGGAGTTTACAATGTAACACTCACCTGCGTGAGGGTATCTTCCTCCTATTAGTAAGTACTTCAGTTGGTAATAAAATGTTTATTTAGATTTGGTGAAATTTCGGGCTGCAGAGAGCTGGAGAAAGCTGCAGTTGCCAGGAGGATTTCAGCTGCCTCAGTCCTGCAGGAATGAACGTCCTGGGAAGGGTGAGGGGTAACTGAAACCCTGCAGGGAAAGATCTCATGAGCCAATGTCCAAGACACACAGTGCCCAGCCAACAAAATGTCCTTAAGGTGATGCCTGAGATGGTTTTGACCATCTCAGAAGATCTGCTCTTTATGTAAATGGGATTTATTCCAAGCACACAGTGATAGCCACTCACCCCCCATAAAATCTCTCCGCACTTTCTCCCTGAAGAATGCAAAACCTTACACTCCAGCATGATCAGAAATCAGATTTTTCCCCTTTAGAGGACATTAAGCTGCTTCCGTTTATTGAGGCATTTATTGTAAACCCCTTTTTATTATAGAGCACGGGATGAAATACCAGGCTATAAACTAAGCTGTGTCCATAATAATCCTCTCCTTCCAAAAGCACATCACTTTGGGAAGCCCTGTGTACTTCTAAAGAGTACCTGGGAGATGTTCACACATTTGCATCTAAATATCCAACCCCTCTGAAGACCCCTTGTTCATCAGATCACTTTCAGCAGCACAGTCTGAAGGACCACAGTTTTGGAAACAATCCTTTTCATTATGTACAGCCAAGCCTCATTTTTGAGGCTAAAACATAAACAGTTTAATAAAATAATATTACTTAATAAATTAGTATCTTCAGCTCCTTTCTGGACTTCTCTCTGAAAGAAATAATTAATCACCCTTTAAATCCCTAATAGCCCCATAAGCTCTGAATATAAAAATTCAAATGCAAGAAGGCAGTAACTGGTGATGGAGCCAGCAGGAAGGAGAGATGCTCCCTTTAACCACCCCAAAGACCCTAAATCACTGCAGCGACTGCAATGTACATCTCGGGAGCAAAATAAATTCAAATGTTGCCTCTGAACACTTCTGCTGGCAAATGAAGCCCTGCATGCAGCATGCGGGGCATCCCAAACGTCACCCTGCTGGCAGAAAAGCTGAAGAAACACCCAGAGAGAACCAAAATGCTTTTACAAAAGTGAGAGGAAGAGGAAAGATTACTGAGCACCCTTTAAAAACATAGGGGCAAAGCCTGGAAGAGCACAGAACTTCCCTCCAGCTCCTGTCAAACTTTGTCCAGGTTTGTAAATGCCACACCTTGGCTGACAGAAGCCAACAGGAATGCCAAAGGAAATGTAGTTTTGGCTTCTTAATTCTCCCTGAAAGTGCTCCACTTCCACCTGCAAGAGACCCCCAAGTTAATCAGGCACACATCAGGTACCTGCAAAGCCAAGGCCGAGGTAATTTTTGTAACACCAACTCATAAATCTCATTTTATTGCCATTCCGATTCAGAGCAATACATTGCAAACCACAGCATTTATTAAAAGAGTCCTTCCACCAGGTGTAAAAATCTTTTATTTTGTGTACACCCAAACGCTGAACATGCAGCCAGTCACAGACACAGAGGTCATTCCCCCCTAATGGAAATTACAGCAAAAACAAATGATCGGCAGCTGGAGTGGAAGCCATAACATTTCCAACAGAATATCTTTAGTGCAAATAGAAAAGCCAAAAAGGTATTACATTATTTTTTAATAAGTCCACCCATCTCCTCCTGGGAGGAATACTTCCAAGAAGAATTTGCATTGTGGGTGTACAAGAACTACTCATGTGTTTTGTTTGAAAGTGCTGAATTTACCTGCAAGGCTTGTC
Organism: Mystacornis crossleyi; assembly: GCA_013400655.1. Lineage (NCBI taxonomy): Eukaryota > Metazoa > Chordata > Aves > Passeriformes > Timaliidae > Mystacornis > Mystacornis crossleyi. Next base: position 22,989 of record VYZQ01020006.1, read on the forward strand.
AATGAAAAGAAATTTCAACAAAAAGCTGTGATATTTAACTGAGATGGAACAAACATTCCCCTGGTGTAGTTGTCTGCAATAACTATGAAACAAATCTTGATCATATCTGTACATTTATGGAATATCTCTTACTTATTGCAAATCTCTCTCAAGCAGGGCAGCAGCTCTGTTTCCATTCAGCCTTTTGAAAAGATGCTGTGACAAGAATTTCAAACATCATTCATGGCCAAATACTGCACTTGGATTTCTTGGAACTAAGAAACGCAAAGGAATGTTCCTTTGCTCCAAGAGAAGTGTCTCCAATTCAGTGTGGTGCGTGTAAAAAATCAGATGAGAACCCCAAGAGCTGACATAAGGATGTGATAAAACTTTCAGGTTTTATGGAAAGAAGCATTTTTTCAGTTTCCTCTTAATAAATGAAAAGCATACACGCACAGTGTGAAGAAATATATTATGCCTAAGCATGTAAAATATGTCAGCTTGAACATTTTACAGTTTAATGAAAAATAGTTTTTTCGGGAGAATCATTTATATTATATTTGCTGGAGAAAAAATAAAAATCTTTTATTTTCTCCATATCACAGTCCAAAAATTACCATTTTTTCCTAGCTGTAAATCCCCAGCATTGGGATATTTGTGCTTTGTGAATGAGAAGTATCTTTTACTGGCTATCAAAATTTAAATGGCATTAGCTCTACTTGTAACACGTTTTCATTAAACCGAGAATGTGGAAAGCAGTAAAATGAATATAGACCCTCATCAGTAGCAGTGGGGTTTTATGGTGGTCATGGGATCAGCTGTGTCATGCTTGTTACAGATCATGATCAGACAACAGGACCAACCTCTTCTTTTTCACTGCCATCAACATCAATTCTGCTATTGAATGGGTTTAATATGTAGAAGTTACAAGTAATTCTCTAACTTTCATTTTATTGAACCTGGTGCTTCCTGCCTTAGGCTTGTACTTAATCTTTGGTGTCCATATAATTCCCATTTAGTGCAGATATAGACGTAAGGTGGGACTAAGGAGTGCCAATTTACGGGAGAATTTAACTCTTGGTTAGCACCTGAAGAAAGCTTGGCAGCAGCACACTTCTCATGGAGGGAAACACGAGTGCTCCCTTGGCCTCCCTCAAAACTGAAATAAACACATTTCAGCTCTGAACCCCGAGGCCCAGAAAGGACAGGCTGTGGCAATAGCTCATTTATTAACTAATTACAGCCATCTGCAGGTTTAAATTAACATCACTGTCCTGCTCTGTGTCCCCTGCTCACAGCCCGGGCCCGCAAAGCAACCGCGGTTCCACGGAAGTGATTCCCGGTTATCAGTGATGCAAATGAAAAGTTAATCAGCTTCCAGATTTACAGATTGTTCCAGTAACAGCCTGAAAAATCCCTACAGCACCTGATGCCCGAGCAGCTCTGGCTGTTTTGCTGCATATGTTCAGGAGCACCACAAAAACAAGGTACCAGTTGTATAAAAGGGTGAAATATTCACAGTTGGAAATAAATATTATTGCTTTCCCTGGTGTGGGAAACCAAAGGTGATGATAGGCACAGAGCAAGCAGGTCCAATATTTCAATTCACTTTGATTTACCTTACGAAAGTAAAGGTGTGAAATCAAAGAGCTCCCTTGTAAGGTGCCTTTGGGAGGGCTCTAATCGTTGATCCATTAGTGCAGGATAAAGGGGACAAGCCACGACTTTGAAACCTCTCGGTGTCCTCACTCCCAGGCAGAATGCACAAGGTGCAGGAGCTGGCTCCATCACCACGTCCCTCGGATTCTGCAGGACAAGAACAACAAAATCTAAAATAGTTTGAACATGTGATGGCCTGGGAAACTAATCCCAAGGGTGGGAAAAGGGAAGGTACATGGAAAGAGGAGCAGATTCCTGCAGGTGGCTGGGTGCTTGAGCTCAAAACCCGGCAGTAAAAATGCTGTTGCAGAAAATGGTCCTTTGCCATTCGCACAACACAAGATGATAAGGAGAAAAAAGATTCAACCCTGGACCTATTTTAATCCTTAAATTTGTGCTATGGGGCTTCCCCTTTGACAGAGGACTAATCCTACCAAATGACAGCCAGTCAGACATTTCACTTTACTTCTCTTAAGTGTTATCCCTCTGCTGTTTCTTGACTTCTACACGCTTTATTTTCTATTTCCTAAACATTTTTTAAACACTTTTGGTTTTAAATCGTGATCCTGGATGTCTCCTAAGACTACAGGGATTGGGAACAGGAAGTTCATATCCCTTGCTCATTCTTTTGTAATCACTTATTCCATGCTTTAATTAGCCAGGAGATGCTAGATTTGGACAAGATTTTGGACTTAGCTCTAGAAATCAGAAGGTTTATGATCTTTATACTCCAATCCCCAGTGTCCAGCCTGGCCTTGGGCACTGCCAGGGATCCAGGGGCAGCCACAGCTGCTCTGGGCACCCTGTGCCAGGGCCTGCCCACCCTCCCAGGGAACAATTCCTGCCCAATCTCCCATCCAGCCCTGTCCTCTGGCAGTGGGAAGCCATTCCCTGTGTCCTGTCCCTCCATCCCTTGTCCCCAGTCCCTCTCCAGCTCTCCTGGAGCCCCTTTAGGCCCTGGAAGGGGCTCTGAGCTCTCCCTGGAGCTTCTCCTCTCCAGGTGAGCCCCCCCAGCTCTCCCAGCCTGGCTCCTCGGGGCATCTCCGTGGCCTTCTCTGGACTCTCCGGAGCTCCACGTCCTTCTGATGTCGGATGCCAGGGCTGGAGGCAGCTCCGCAGGTGGGGTCTCACCTGCGCGGGGCAGAAGGAGAGAATTCCCCTCTTACGTACTGCCCATGGTGTGGGATCAGTCCAGGACTCGAGTTTTTTCTCACACACGGCCGGGGCATATCCAGCTTTCAGCCACCAGCACCCTCAAATCCTTCTCCCGGGGCTGCTCCATCAGCTCGCCCCCGGCCTGGCTCGGTACCGGGGGTTTTCCCGATCCAGCTGCAGCACCCGCACTTGGCCTTGTTTAACCTCATAATGTTCTTACAGCCCCGCTTCTCGTGCTCGTCCAGCTCCCGCCCGGCAACCTCCAAACGCAGATCCTGCTCCAACTATTAAACATTCGCAAAAACTTAGTTTTAAAGCCGCACCTCCGGGTCGGGACGCAGCCAGGAGCGCTGGCTTCGCGCAGGCAGAAACCTCCCGGCAGAGCACAACCGGGCGCACCCGGGACACAACCGGGAGCACCGGGGACACAACCGGGGCTAGGCGGGGACACACCTGGTATATACGCGGGGACGGGCAGGGAACACCTCCCCGTGCCGGCGCCTTTGTGTAGGAGCCCTTGCCGCCGGTGGGAGCCGCGGGGCCGGCCCGGGACGCCGGCCGGGAGCGGAGGGCGGGCGAGGGGCGGCGGGCCGGGCTGGCTCCGCCCGCACCACATGACTCCGCCGTCGGGAGAAACTTTTCCCGTCCCGCGGTCGGAAAATGGCGGCGTAGGGAGCGGGGCTCTGGCATCCCGGCGGCTCCCGGCGCCATGACCCGCTGGGTGCCCACCAAAAGGGAGGAGAAGTACGGCGTAGGTGAGGACGCGCCCGCCCCGCTCCCGCCTGTTGCGCCCAGGGGCACCCCCCGGCCGCGGCCTCCCCGTCCCTGCCCGGCTCCCCGCTCCACTCCGCGGCCGGGATGGAGCGCGGTGTCCCCCGGTGCCCCCGAGTCCCCTCCGGTTCCTGCCCCATCCCCGTCCGGCTCCTCCTGGCTCCCAGGAACTTGCAGAGCTGTCCGGGCACGCCGTGCCCCGCTGGGAGAAGTTGCCTTTCCCCTCCGCTCCGCTGTGTTCTGTCGCGCCCCGAGCGCTGCGCGGAGTGGAGGAGCTCGGAGTTGTTTTCCTGTCGGTTTCTTTGCCCCAGCTCGGGCGGCGCAGCGGGATGCGCTTCCAAGGCTGGCTCCTTTGGGAGCCCCCCGTGTGCCCCGTGTGCTGTCCCTCCGTGGGAGGCGTAAGGACAAGGCTCCGGGTTCTGCCGGGAGTGTGATGTTCATAGAGATGATGAGGGGTCCCTGCGCGCTGGGATCCATTTCCTACTCCGCTCCTTCCGTCCCTCTCGAACAGAGGGGGATTGTTCCCAGCTGGTGGCTAAAACATCCCCGCTGTAGCTAAACGGGACCAAACCCCGGTGAGGTTTGGGCAGGGCTGTGCCGAGAGGGCCCATCTTGAGTTGGCGTTTTGAGCAAAAGGTTTTATTTCGGGGTTGCGGTGCAGAAAACTTTATTGGCGTGTATGAGCGTTTGTCTGGGGGAAGGAAATAATAAATCTGACTATTCAAATTGGAAGCTTGAAGTTCAATGTCTACCACGGTTCTTGGGCTGGTTTGATTTTGAAGACGCAACTTTTCAGAGAAACCCAAAGCCAAACCTCATAAACAAAGAGAGCAGAAAGAAGGGAGTTTCAGGGTCTGAGTAAAACCTAAGTGGATTGTAGGAATTAATTTTAAATTACATGCGCATGTCCCTAGAAAACCACAACTTGACTTTTTAGAATTATTAGTAAATCCCGGTTACGCTGGGTGAGACCCGTGGGTAATTCCAGCGCTGAGGATGCAGGACAAACATAGGGAAGCAGAAGTGTGGCTGATGGCAGTCGCTTGTTAAGTTTCCGAATTATCTGCCTGGTGGTGTGGGATGGGTATTTTGGAATGAGGGAATTGTCACTTGGTTTGAGCTGATGTTCCAACCCGGTGACACTGGAAAGCAAGTTCCTCTTTCGCAGGAACTCTGTCTGCTGCTGCGGTGGGGGTGACTGCCCGGGCCTGGCTTTCCAGGAATGTCTTGAAATGGATTTGAAAAGGACGGGAGAGAAAAGTGTGAAATAGACTGATTGTTTTAGAGGGTGCTTTGAGTATACCTGGATCTCCGGTGTGGGGGATTACAGGTGTAGTAAGAGAACTGGGTTTAAATGTAATTTAATAGTAAGAAAAACCCTGTTTCCCAGTTTGAAAAAGCACAAGGTGATGTGCTTAGTTGGTGTTTTGCGTTTGTGTCCACTGCTCTGCAGAGAAGTTTGTCGTGGTTTTATAATAGGTTTGTGTTTCTCTGATGGTTTGTTTTGCTTTTCCTGCGAGGAAACCGAGATCCTCACCAATGTGGGGGATTTCTCTGCTGAGTCACAGAGGTGTGAGAGTGGAAAGTGGCTGTAGTGTTGCACGGAGATAAGAAATGATTTAGAGCTAATTGAACGTTGGATTCACTGGCCTGCGCTGTTCTGTTAGGTGCTGCTTTTTGGAGGGATAGCTTCTTTTTGGTGTCCTTCTAAAGAAAACGAATATGCAGTTGGGGTATATGTGTTTTATGGAAATTTATGTTGTTAAGAAAGGGCACTGTGAGTTTTCTGATGTTTTATTTTTTTCTGCTGGTGAGAGCTGGAGGTTGTGGAGAATTGATGCAACAGTCGTGTAGTCCCGAACAGAATTGGAGAGGGCACTGTTAACCTGAAAATTTGGACATGGGAATACTTTTCTTCCTATTTGCCATGACCAGTTGTGGAGGCTGATGTTGACTCAGTAGTGTCTGACAGGGAGAAAATCCCAAATAGGATTGCTAAATTGGACTTGGTGAAACGTAATGTAACAGACTTTGTGTGTCTCATCAATCCATGCAAAAATCTCCAAAAGGATGGTGCCAGACTCATTCCAGTGGTGCCCAGTGACAGGATGAGGAGCAATGGAACTAAACCATGACAAGTTCCACCTCAACACGAGGAAGAACTTTCCGTGAAGGGTGGCAGAGCCCTGGAACAGCTGCCCAGAGAGAATTTGGAGTCTCCCCCTCTGGAGAGATCCCAAGCCACCTGGATGAGTTGCTGTATCACCTGCTCCGGGTGGCAGGTGGGATGGACTGGATGATCTCCAGAGGTGCCTTCCAACCCCAACTGTTGTGGGATTCTGTGTGCAGGCTTCCCCAAAGCAGAAGTGTCAGGAAGGTGTGTGTTGTGGTTGTGTTCATGTCCCAGCCCTGGGAGCTCAGAAATGCACATATGTGTCTATATATAGAGTTGTGTATGTACAAAATATGCACGTGTGCTTATGTAATGCATTATATCCCTTTTCCCCCTTCTCTGGTCCATCCCTCTGCACAACAGGGTTCTCTTAACATCCCAAGACCTGAAGATTTGCCGGCTGTGGTGCAGCTGGAATAAAGTAAGCCTGTAGTGAAAGCTGGTAGGGCACGGGTGTGTTAAGGAGTGCTCCCTCCCGTGGCACAGTGGGATTTGGGGGTGCTCTGGATGCCCTGCTCTTGTGTGAAGTGACTTTGCTGCCCCAAGCCTCTGTGCAGAGGCATTATCTCAGCAGGCAGCTGAGAGCGTGACTCAGCTCCGCTTCCTGAGAGAGTTCAGGGCCCGGCGTGCGGGAGGCTGCAGGAGGAATGGGTGTGGATCTAATGGGATAATACGGATGTTAGATTAACATACGGGGAGCCACGCGGAACGGGAGAACGATCAGCTTCACTGGAGAAGCTTTTCCCTGCTCCCAGTGCTGCGTATCCTTGTCCTTCCTCTCAATCCTGCCTTTCATTGCTGCCCTGAGCTGGTGGGGAGGAGTGTGGTTGTGTGGAGGGGACCCACGTGGCGGTGTGGCTTCCTCCACGGGGGCACCAGAGGTTTCCGGAGAGTCCTGAGAGCTGTTCGTGTCCCCTCAGTGTCACAAAGTGGCCGCGGAGCGTGGCTGCTCAGTCTCACGTTTGCCACTTTTAGTGCGATGTGAAATTTGTACTTTTGCTGGTTTTCCTTACACCAGGGGAGAGGGGATGTCAAGTGCTGCTTTGGGAAGTCTGGGAGCCTGACCAGCACCTCAGAGATGGTGCAAAGTGGCTGTGGAAGCTTCCAAATCCTCCTGGATTCTGCTGTTCTTTGCCCCTTTTCTTTTTGGGCTGGGAACTGCAGTGAGAAGTAGAACTGGTGCTACTGTGGTGACTGCAAATATTGTATTTAAAATGCCTCTGTATCCAGAGCTTTGTGTCCATATGGAGTAATTAGACCACTACTGTGATAGTTTAAACTTTTTTGTTCATTTGAATAAATGGTGAAATAGAAAATTAGTGCCATGTGCCCTTGGATGGTCAGATGGAAAAGGAGAGCTCCCGCTTACAGGGCTCGGGTGCCCATCCCTGGAGGTGTCCAGGGAATGCCAGGATGTGGCACTCAGTGTTCTGGGCTGGGTGATAAGGTGGGGACTGGACTTGGACTTGATGTTCTTGGAGGTGTTTTCGAAATTCAGTGAGTTCCAGTACTTTTGTTTGCTCCTGGTGAGTTTCTGTTGTACATCCCAACGTGGCAAATCATACCAAGCTGATTTTAGATTGGGGCATTGGCCACACTTCGTGGGTGGGGTGTTCTAGTGCCTCTCTGAGATCAGGATAGCTTTTCCAAAGGTGTTTATGGAACTACCTTCAAACCAGGTACATAGAAATACCTCAATTTGATTATCAGGGGAGGGCTTTAAGGAGTTGGTAGACTAAGAGGGGATATAATCACGACTTAAAATTTTTGCAGCTGAGTTCTGCTCTTGCAATGTGTCTTTGAACGGGGGGGTAGGAATTTGGTAAGAGGAATGCTGGTGAAAGCACAGGAAATCCTACAGCCAAGCACTGCTGCTTCGCTTCTGCCGCCCTAGGGAGGACTGTGGTGCTTTTGGACACGTGTGAGGCTTTTGTGGCACCCTGGAGTTCCAGTCCAGGCTGTGGTGGCACGTGGAGGCTCTTTGTTTAGGTGATGACCTTGTGCGTGTTTGTGCCTTAGAGCAAGGAAGGAAACATTTGAAGGAAATTGAAAAAGATGCATCTTAGGAATGCATCTTTGGTGATTTTCGTGGTGCTCTGAGGTTTGGAGCTGCCTGGCAGGACAGGTGACTGCTGTCAGTGACAGCAGGGCTGTGCTGTGGCACATCCCAAACCCATGGAGTAACAATGAGAAGGTGAAATGGCCACGGAAGATTTGCTGGTGCATTGATCAGTGTGTTGGAGAGAGCCCGTGCAGATTCGGTGTCCTGCAGATAACATTCCCCGTGGACACCCGGATTAGGGTTTTATTTGTCACATCCCTGTGCTGTGAGGAAAGGCTGAGAGAATTGGGCTTGTTCAGCCTGGAGAAGAGAAGGTTCTGGGGTGACCTTCCAGTGTCTGAAGAAGCTACAGCAAAGATGGAGAGAGACTCTTTACAAGGGATGGAGCGACAGGACAAGGAGAGATGGCTTTGAAATGACAGAGAATGGGTTTAGATGGGAACACTGGGAAGAAATCCTCTCCTGTGAGCGTGGTGCAGCCCTGGCACAGGTTGAGGCAGCCACAGCTGCTCTGGACATCGCTAGAAGTGTCCCAGGCCAGGTTGGACGGGGCTTGGAGCACCCTGGGATGGTGGAAGGTGTCCCTGCCCATGGCAGGGGGTGGCACTGGATGGGCTTCATTATCCCTTCCAACCAAAGCCATTCCGTGATTCTATTTTACACAACCCTTTAATTCCCAGCTTGCTGAGGGGATGCATTTCCGTGCTGCCCCATCCCTGGCATCCCCTGCAGCAGAGGGAAGGGGCTGGAAGGTGGAACACACCTCTTCCTATGGGAATGGCCTGAGTTTGGCTACAGGGACGTGCTCGGTTACTCCCAGTTTACTCAGCAGCCGCTATTGTTCTCTGTCAATAAACAGTTGTTGTAAACAGCAGATTGGAGAGGGATAAAGGTATCAGATAAGTGGAAGTGAGCGTGGCCTCCTGTTTGTTTTCATCTGGGCCAGCGACAACGTTACAAGCTGGGATTGTTCTGAGAAACGATTCCTGATGGGATTTTCCAGGAATTATATTTTCTTTTCTCATGGACCACAGACTGACTTCAGTAGGTAGCTAGCTGCCTATGGCCATAATACAGAGCTTTTAGTTAACTTTGCAAAGGAGGCTTTCAGTCAGTTTAGGGTGTTTTCAGCTGTTCATTTTACTCTTGTTCCTAGAAAATAAAAGGGGAGGTAGAAAACAAGGGGGGTTTTACACTTTACAGGGTACACAGGTATGGCAATGCCAGTAGTCATTGGGGGTTGATTTTTAGGTGTTTGGTTTGGTATTTCCATCCCTGGCAGTGTCCCAGGCCAGGTTGGATGAGGCTGGAGCACCCTGGGATAGTGGAAGGTGTCCCTGCCTATCACAGGGGGTGGGACTGGATGAGCTTTAAGGTCCCTTTAACCCAAACCATTCTGGGATTCTCTGATTTCAGGTAGCGCCTTGGTGAGTTTTGTAATTATCCCTTTATCTGTTATGTTGTAAATGCTTGACTTAGGTGCACTCCAGCAATGCTAATTTGGGCTGTTTGCCACACTTGGCACGGGTTTCTGTGTGTTATAAAGGCATTTTCCTTTCTCCGAAGGCAGAGCTTGCGGGGAAGGGGAAAATAAACCAGAGGCAGCTTAAAGGCAAACCTTCTCCAGGAAGCCCCTGTGTCAGCTTGCAACTACAGGAATAAGGGTTGGGATTATTTTTCCTTTAAATATTGGTGTTTCTGGAGTTTGTCCAGTGCTGGCTGTCGAGCACGTGGAGGATCCTGTGCTCTGTCTAACCCTGCAGTAGTCCTGCAGGACCGAAATCCCATTCCTCTTGTGAAATACCTGTGGATGTGCCCAGCTGTAGATAAATAGTGGGGCTGACTCCTGTTAGTGAGTGGACGCTCCAACAAGGAACTGCCCCTAATCCAGTTTTAAAGTATTTACTCCATCAAAGGTGTCGGTTTTGCCTCTCCCCTTTGACTTTCTGCAAGTCCAAAACTTCCACAAAATATTCCGTGGAGCTGCTCCTCCTTATGGGTGTTCTTTGGCAGGGAGGTGGACCACTGACAAGTCAGAAATTTTTTTTTTTATTAAACCTAAAAGCATTTTAAATTCTGTTTTCTGGCCTGTGGTGGCCCCCAAGGCTGTTCTGACAATAGTCATTTTCTGAGTAAGGCTTTAATGAATTCCTTAATGAGCTATTGGAATACTTTCCTCCTTCAGCTTGGGGAGGGGGGGGAATTGAAATCATGCCCTATTTAAACAAAAAAAAAAGTTCAATAAGAGATAATTCTTGTAATTGTGAAACTTTATCTCCCTTTTCAGACTGTAGTTGTGAAAACATTTATGTATTTACAGTGTTATCTGCCCATGTTTATGTAATTTGTGCATTAAATCTAATTTCTGATGTAAAGATTTGTAACACAAGAAGCAGCAGTTGCAGCCTTTCAGTTTCATCAGCAAAAATACGAAATATCTCTGGAAGTATTTTTCTGCTCCATATAGCTTTGTAACTAAACTGAAATAATTGCATTGAGAACTATTATGTGTAATCATGTACCATATACGTGACAAAACAAACAGATGGATGAAGACGTGAAGCAGCTATTGGCTGCCAATACATGAATTTTGGGGGTTTTGTATGGTATTTTTTAGCACTGCTGCTTTATTTCGAGCGCTGCTTATATTATTTCAGCATGACCCTTTTTAGAACATGTTTACAGAGGGTTTTGGTGACTGATTTTGCCTGAGGGTGTTGGAGTAGCAAAATGTCTTTTGTGTTCCCCAGTAGAAAATACCAACAAGTGAGTGGTACAGGATTTGCTGTGTAATTTCTGAACGGGAATGGCAGCAAAATTGTACAAAATCAGTGTTTGTGCTCGTAGGCACTCGGGGGTTTTGAGGCACTCTGTTTGTACATCCCTACTCTTGTAGCCGTGCCACTTTCATGGATGTGCTGCACAAATTACTGAATATTGAGGTGGAAAACCTGCTGGAGCAGCTGCCTGGCTGAGCCAGGTGTGGGGGTTTGGGGAGAATCCTGTTATCCCTGAGGAGTCCCACGTGGAGAGGCCATCAGTGGGGGCATCAGGAGTTGTCTTCCTTGAGGAGAAACCTCATGGAGCTCCTGGCTGCTTCTGGCAGAGCTTCCCGGAGCGTTTGGCACATTTGGCAGTGCGGGTGGGCACTTGGGACTGGAGAGAGAGCACAGAGCCTCCGACATACCTGAGAGCCTCCTCAGGCGTGCAGATGCCTTCTGGAAGCGCAGCCTGAGGTGTTTGTGTTTGCTCTGCCTTCCTTCTCCTGCTTATCCAAACAAAGCACGGAAGTGCTGGCGTCACTGGGCCCGGAGCTGGACGGGATAAAACAACATCTGTGCAGGGAACGGGGCCCGAGTGTCCCGGGAGGAGGGAACCCACAGGGAGGGGATGAGGCCGCGCTGCACCCACCCCTCTCCAAGACCTTCAGCTGTGCTGTGTTCGGAGGGTTTTCCCGATTTCTGCACGTGGAATAAAAGGGAAAGAACAGAATTAAGGGAGAGCACGGCAAACCCTGGTGCTGCTGGCGCCTCTGGGAGGGGGCAGAGGTGGAGGATCATGGAAGGCTCCGCTCTCACCTGTCTCCAGCAGCTTCCCTGCCTCCCAGCTGGTGCTTTAGCCTTCAGCATCCTCCTCATGGTGCCAGCTGGTCTGCAGGAAAAAATGTTGGCAGCAGGGAATGGTTCAGGGCATGGAGTTGGGTGCTTTTATTGAGGGGCCGCTTCGTGCAGCGCGCGTGTGTGTCAGAAATGAAGTGGAAGCAACTGGTGATATAAAAAGTACTCCTGTAGTAGACCCTGCCACAGGAAATCTCCCAGTGCTGAGCCAGATGGAAGCCGTTGATGAGAATTTGAGTTTCTGAGTCTTGAGGCAGATGGCGAACGGTTTAAAAGGACGCTCGCTTTCGGAAAAATCTGCTGTGCATATGACTCCAGTGAGCAAACCCTGCCCCTGCCACGGCTGGGGATTATCAGGGCAGTGGCTTGGAATGCCCTATAAATGCTGTCCTCTGAAGGACTTGCACTGCAGTTCAGTGACTGTGCAGAGATACGGTGAAATGTGTCACTTGGGCTAATTGAGTTACAGATAAGGGCCTGTGGGAATGTTTCTGTTGATAAATGAGATTAATCTCTCAAAATAAGAGCGTATGAGTGAAAGCTAACATCAAAAAAGCAAGAAATAAATCTTTAATTATTGTTTTGTAAGTAATGGAAAGAGCTAAAAGAGGCTGTGTCCAGCAGCTCTTGTTTGATTGACTTTTACTTTTTCCTTCTGCTTTGAGATGCTGTGGGAGAATTATTCTTCTTTTGCATCAATCTATGGCTCATTTGTAGCTTTAATGTAGAAAATAATGCTTACACTCAAGCCTTTGTCTAACACAAGGTAGTGGTGATGTTACCTGGTGTCCAGCCTCTTTTTTTGCCTTAATAGCTCTTATTTTGTCCTTACCCACAAATTCCCACCAATTTTTAACAGGCACCCCCTGTTGCCTTGTCATCCCTGCTGGAATTCCTTCCTTCCAGCTCACCTGGCTACCCCTTTTCCCCATTGTTGTACTGCCTCAGTCTTGCCTTATTTTTTTCTTGCTGTGACTGGTAGATTCTTGTNATAGCTCTTATTTTGTCCTTACACACAAATTCCCACCGATTTTCTACAGGGACCACCTGTCATCCTGGCTGGAATTCCTTCCTTCCAGCTCACCTGGCTACCCCTTTTCCCCATTGTTGTACTGCCTCAGTCTTGCCTTATTTTTTTCTTGCTGTGACTGGTAGATTCTTGTAGATTGGTGTTTCCATCACCAGTCTTGTAGATTGGTGTTTCCATCAATCCATCACCTTCCTGATGCTTTTTTGACTAAGAATCTTAGGTAGAGTAGACTTGAGGGCCTGTTTTATTTCTTCCTGTCTGAGGCTGGTGTGTGTTGTGCATTTGGTTTTTGTTTCTTGATTTTTTTTTTTTAATTCCTTCTGTGGATTGATCTCTGAAGTTTCCAGTGTGAAGGGTAAATGGTGTGACTCAAACTGGTTGTAAAAAAAAAGGGGGTTGTGGCATTTTTTTTTTTTTAATTTTGGAGTTATTTTGGCTTCTGTTTCCAATCAAAGTTAATCTGTAGAAGGTGTGTATGTTTGTGGCAGTACCCAGCTCTGTCCTTCCCTGCCAGCCTGTCAGCAATGCCTCTGTAGCTGCTGGCAGTCTGTATCCCACCTCTTTGTCACCTCCACTGGGCCGTCCTGCACTTTTTTGGTGCTGCTCACTGGCAGTTGGGCATAAAGGAACCAAACTTTTTGTCCTGGACTTCCCAGGCCACGGCAGGAGTGTGCACAGGAGCAGCTCAGAATTCCTGGAACACTGGGAAAGCCTCACAAACACCTGGCATTGACTCGTTTCTGAAATTAATTTAGTGACGTGCGACAAAGCAGTGGATAAAGATCCTTTTCCCAGAGATTTCAGTCACTGAGCTTTTCTGGTGAGAAAACAGTTTTTGCTCACTGTGAAGTGGCTGGAGATGAGAACAGATATTTTTTGTGGTGTGGAGATATTTCTTGGGCAGTAGTTTCCACAGCGTGTGACTCAAACGGGACAAAACACCAACCCCGAACTTTCTGATGCAGAGCCAGATATTCTTTTGGTATTTATTACACTACACTTTGTTTATTTGTATTTGTTGGTCGTGTTCTTGAGCGTTTGACTGTAACTAAGACTCTAAAAGGATTTTAAAAGCACATTAGATGTTTATCTCGATAATAGGGACATCCGGAATTAGATGGGATTGCTTTAATGCTGAGCACTGCTGCCCTGGAGCTCTAGGAGGTGCTCATGGCTGAGGGAATTTTTTTTATAAGGCCTTGATCTATCTCTAAGGTGCTGATTGGGGGAATTGGACTTTGGATTCTATCTGGTCTGGTCCCTCTCTCCTGCTGAATCCCAGTTCTGGGATGTTGCTGGTGCTTGTGCAAGGTTATGTCAAAGGCTTGGTTAAACCAGTGCTGCAGCCACCAGCTGGGAACGGGCTCCCATCAGGTGGTGCAGTCCCCATCCCTGGAAGTGTCCAAAACACGTGTGGATGTGGCTCTTGGGGACGTGGTTTGGTGGTGACCATGGTGCTGGGTTGGTGGTTGGATTTGATGATCTTGGAATCATTAGGGCTGGAAAAGACCTTTGAGATCAGCAAAGAGTTTTTGGGAAAAATATCCCGAATGTTCTTTGAGAATCAGTTGAGTCTTCAAGGAGTGGCTAAAGTATTTTGCTTTGAGCTCTGTGGGGTAGGAATTCTTATTCCCCAAAAATAAAGACTGGATGTAGCCAGATAAGCACATTTTAGTGAAGTCTTGAGAGAGTTACTCAGTTGTGGTGCTGCTGACATTGTTGGAAGTTTTGTGTGGGTTCAGCTCTGGTTTGATTGTCTAGTTGAATGTGTTCTTGAAATGATTTATTAACAGATTTTTATCAATCACTTGTGCTGCAGAGGAGGCCTCTGTTTATTTACTGGGCTGTGATGAGTGATTGAACTGGTTTAGATTTTTGCCTTAAACACAGAAAGTACAGGTTGGGCTTCCTGCAACAGCTGCAGTTTCCACGGTTAGGGCACATGAAGGTGAACGTGTTCTTGGCTGAAAACCAGGAGTTTTAATACTTTTAGAGCTTGAATATTTAAAATACTGGGATAACTGCAAGCTTTTACAGTCTGGGTGTGATACTATCTATAACACAGCTGATCTGGGAGCTGTTCTTGAATCAAGACACAAACTTTGAAGACCAGGAGTTCATGTATTATATTTGTAAAACGCTGTCTTGATGCTTCCATAACATTTACATAAAAAGGGTGGAAAATATGAAATAGTTTTGTGGATGGAAACTGGAATAATTGCATGCCAGCTTAGGTGTTGAGGAGATGGGTAGTGACAGCATTGAGAAATGCCTGGGTAAACTTAGTGGGAAGTAAAATATTGGTGATTTATTAAAGAAGTCCTGAGTTCTACAGTTGTGTTTCCCTTCTTGCTGCGTCTGCCCATGACGGGGTTGGTGGTGTTACCTTCGCATGCAGCAGCACCCTCTTGCTCTTGGGCCATTCATGGAGCAAGAAACATTTTTAAACTGTTTTTCTCCAGACCACCGAAGGCTTCTTAGCAAGAGGAGTAAGTTAGATTCCGCCAGGAAAATGGCACAAATGCTCTCCCCGCCTTTTCCAACGCTGCTGAGCAGTCCTGGTGTCTCAGAGGATGCTTTCACCAAGCTTCCCCCGTGCAAACGTGTGATGATTTATGTATCAAAAATGAGCTGCTTTGCTGGACGTGAATTGAGTGTGCAATGTGTGCTGGCTGTCATTAGTTTGTTTTTTTAATAATTCTGTTTTGAGGTGGAAGTCCTGCAAGTGGAGGCGAGTTGAACAGGTGAGAAATAGCCACCAATTTTAGATTAATGCAGTATTTTTTTCAGCGAGGGAAGCAACTGTTCTAAGGTGAACTTTACGCTTTCCTGTCTAGCTCAAACTTGTACTGCGTGTTGGAGCTTTCCAAGTAGAGACACTGGAGTAGATTTTGGGAATCACGGCAGGGGAATGTGTCCCCTTAAGCCGTTGTTCCCAGCGGAGCAGTGCTAGGAACAGCACGGAGCTGCTCCGTAGCCAGGAGCTGCCTCTGGCCTCCTGCTCTGCCCTCCCTGGCTGCCAGCGGGCATGTGCTGGGTGCTAATGCCTCACCCCTTTTCAGGGAATCCTCGTATTGATGCTGGGAAAATAACCTGCCAAAAAACGAGGCAAAAATCATCAAAGTGCTCTCTTTTTTTTATAGCGAGTTACTGCTGGGTTAGTGGCGCCTTAGCCACCCTCCTGGCATTAATATGTGGCCATCAGGGTGTTTTTAAGATACATTTTCCTTGGATGGTTATGCTTGGGAAGGAAGGAGTTATGGCTTGGAACTATTCTGAGTTAACAAGGGCAATTTTGAGGCCCAGGGCAGCGAGGGAAGTGGTTATAAGGGTTATTGTTGGTGTGTTTCAGTAGGCTGAGGGGTGCCTTAGCAGTGGGGAACCAGGTTCTCACCTGGGAATTGCTGTGTGCATCTGGGATCGATTACTGGGCTACATCAACTTTAAAATATTAATTTATTACACTATATATATTAAAAATCATTGATTAATTTAAATAGTAATAATTAAGAAGAAGAGTTGGACTTGATGATCCTTGCGGGTCCCTTCCAACTCGGAATATTCGGCAGTTAGACTAGAAAAAGCTTTAGAATTATTAAATAAACTTGTGCTAAAGTGAATTGTTGTGAATATACAGGTAGGTCCTTATTGTGCCAGAATCGTGGAGCTCAGAGTCTGGAAGCAGAGATTTAGGGTGTCCCTCTACTCTGGTTTTCCCCCTTCCCAGAAGTCCGTAAATTTATGGAGTAAAACGTGATGCTGGGTCTTTAATGAATGGTGGGACCATATCACTTACTTCTCCTTATTTCTTCCACAGTGAGCACAAAAATCCGTGTGGGTTCAAAGCATTGCCCTGAGGTGGGAAAAACAGAATTACAGGGATGGGAACTCTCTCTGAGAGCTGCCCCAGTGCTGGTGGAAGGGGCTGGTGCTGAGAGGGAGCCGGACAGTGACCCTTTGTTAGGGCCAGTGGCCGAGCCAAGTCCGCTGGAAGCGGCCCGGAGCATGTGATTGCCCCTGGTTTGGAGAAAAACAATTTTTCCCTGTTTTTGCAAAATGCTGCTCTTATCTTGTAATGCATTCAGTGCTGTTTGACTCGCTCCCATGGTGACGTTTTCCCCCTAATTCCGGTGAGAGGTACAAATTCAGGAAAAGCGTCGCCGATTTCCCATTTCTGGGATAGCCTGGCTGTTTTGGGAGACGGGGGAAGTATTGGTGGGTCAAACTGGGGCTCTCAGCAGGTCATTCCTCTCTCTGGGCGTTCTTTTGGGGAAAGCAGAACACGTTCCTCAGGAATTATTTGTCTTGGGGTCTGTTCTCTTGCTGTTGGAGACAGCCTGAAAGACTGAGAGACAAATAAGGGGATGGCAGAAAAAAAAAAAAAAAAATTAAGAAGCGATGTGTAAAAAGCCCCAAACTCCTTCATCTTTTTTTCTCCCATTCCAGAGGCTTTCCTGAGAAAGCAACAGAGGAATTTTGATTTTGTTTTCCCTCGTAGAAATCCTGAGGAAGAAGAACAGTAGGAAATGAAAGCATCTTCCCATCACCTCATTTCCTCCTTGCTTTAGGCTCTTTGCTCTGCATCAGCAGCTCGGTGTTGCAGTGAATTGTCATTTTTTTCCTGTTCCCGCAGCAGTGCAAGACGAGTTTCAGTGTGTTGGACTTGATTTTTATAGTCATTGAAATGCCTGTTAAAATCTAGCTGTGCCATTAAGCTCACTGCTGTAGCAGTGCTTAGTAACAGACACCCCCTTTGCACAGCTCTGCTCAGTGCAGTGGGAACTTCCTTCAGTGCAGAGGGAGAGGCTTGAAGAAGCAGGGGGCTGATGCCTCAGGGATGTTTCTGGGGAGCTCTGTGTCCTCCTGGAGCACCAGATTGGGCCTGTGGAGGCTTTGACATCATTTCTGTGGGTTCAGCCTGGAGCACTGGGTTGGGAAGGACTTCAGGGTTTCTAAGTCTCTTTCACAAGGTGGGT
Source organism: Mystacornis crossleyi (assembly GCA_013400655.1). Classification (NCBI taxonomy): domain Eukaryota; kingdom Metazoa; phylum Chordata; class Aves; order Passeriformes; family Timaliidae; genus Mystacornis; species Mystacornis crossleyi. Next base: position 40,411 of record VYZQ01020006.1, read on the forward strand.
TTAAGATCGGGCTTGTGGCATTTGGGATGTTGCACCTGTGTGTGTGTTGGCTGGATATAAACTAAAACGTGAGAAGTTTCACCTCGGCATGAGGAACTCCTTTCCATGAGGATGGCAGAGCACTGGAACAGCTGCCAGGGAGGCTGTGGGGTCTCCTTCCCTGAGGGAGACATTCCAAACCCTCCTGGCTGTGTTCCTGCATCCCCTGCCCTGGGCGACCCTGCCTTGGCAGGGGGGATGGGCTGGGTGATCTCCAGAGGTCCTTTCCAACCCCAAGCGTTTTGGGGTTCTGTGGCTGGGTTTGGGACTTCTCCTGAGGCTGTCCTTGCTGTCGATGGAAGTGCTGCTGTGAGGGAAGGGGCAGGGATGGAGGCACATCAGCCAGGAGTGGGCGTGGAGCTGCAGCAGTGCCAGTTCTGGTCCCTTCTCCTCTCCTGGGGACCTCGGCTGCAGGATCCGGCCTGACTCACGACCAGCCCATGCACATTTGATGCTCTGCCAGCACTGACCAGAAGCTGGACGAGTTCCTCCTCCCCTCCCACCTTTAACTCTTGTCCTTCTCCTGCCCAGCAGACCCCTGGGTGTGTTTTCTACATAGCAATGCTGAAGGTTTTGCAAATTTTCTAAAAACCGCACGTAGAGGCGGTTTTGAATTCTGCTTAATTCCCAGCTCTGAAGTCCTTTCTGGAGGCACACATGGGTGAGCACAGCTAATGCTCAAATGCTGTCCTTGCCTTCCTGGAGGATGGTGCCTGTAGCCCCACCAGAGCAAGAGCCAAGTTACAGCTCCTTAGTGGCCCCCAGTGAAATGCAGGAGGTCTGAGGGAACATCAAAACTCACTTTGTGATTCTGAGTTACCAGAAGACAGATGCCAAAACATCTGCCTCTGGATAATGTTTTGTGTTAGTCTAAATCAGCATCTTGCTTGTTCTGCAAGAGCCAGTGTTCAGAGCTCGGAGTGATGTGATTACTCCTTGCGTCCATGGTGTTTCACTTAATGGACTTCTTAATATTAAAAATCAATTTGGATGTTCTTGGTTGTGCTTCTTGTTAGCTGTGCATTACGGCACATTAATAATGCTGTTAGAGTCAATAATGATGTATATATATATTTTTTAGCACTAGTTTCAGCTTTATACCCTCTGTACTTCATGGTGAAGTACTCTGAATACAGATTAGCCAGAAGCAGTGTGGGGAGAGCTGTTAAAATGGTGAGTGAGCATCTTACTTCATTAGCTCCCTAAAAATAAAGTGTCTGGCTTGAAAGGGGGGGAGGAAGGGAAGCAAGAAGCTGAACTTGGCTTGGTCCAGAACTCTTAATTTCACACCATCGTTTAAGTTGGAAAAGACTTCCCAGACTGTTGAGTGCAGGCTGTGCCCGAGCCCCACCTTGTCCCCAGCCCAGGGCTCTGAGTGCCATGTCCAGGCCTTCCTTGGACACCTCCAGGGATGGGGACTCCAAACCTCCCTGGGCAGCCCCTCCCAATGCCCGACCACCCTTTCCACGGAGAAATTCTTCCTGATGTCCGACCTGGACCTCCCCTGGTGCAACATTTCCTCTGCCCCTGTCCCTGTTCCCTGGGAGCAGAGCCCGACCCCCCCGGCTGTCCCCTCCTGTCAGGGAGCTGTGCAGAGCCACAAGGGCCCCCGGAGCCTCCTTTGCTCTTTTATTCCTTTCTGTATTTTTTAATTAGTGCAGAAAGGACAAGTGAGCGTCGTGTTTTGTCCAACTTGAGCCCTGCCAGCGAGACCCAGCAGCGAGGTGGTCGCACTTCTGGAAGGCACCAGGCCTCAAGTTTGGGCTTGTTGTGGGTTTATGACGTTTCCTCAGCTTCTTAATTCGCGTTGGGTAGTGAGCGATGAGACACCAGACGCGATGCAGAACATATTGCTGCCCTTGCCATCTCTAGTGAAACCTGAGGTGTCTGCTTGTGCCTAGAAAAGCTTGGTGGCCCTTCGCTTTGTGTCCTCGCTTTGGGAGAGGGAAGGCAGGCTGGCATTGCAGGGATTTCAGGCTGAGGGCTTTGGGAGAGGGAAGGCAGGCTGGCATTGCAGGGATTTCAGGCTGAGGGCTTTGGGAGAGGGAAGGCAGGCTGGCTTTGCAGGGATTTCAGGCTGAGGGCTTCCAGAGCCCGGTGTAGGGTTCTCTCACCCTCAGCAGATGCCCTGTGTAATCGTGGAGGAGTTTCCGAGTGACCCGTTGTGTGTTTCAGGAATTTGCTGCTCACGTAGAGGAGGAGTGGAAGGAACTGTCTCACCTTTGTGAGGGGAAAGTGAGAATAAAACCTTTCGATCTACTTGAACTTGTGGGATTTAGGCTAATCCTGTGATAAAAGTCACATTTGTGGATTTAATCAATAAGATTAGAGCATCACTGGACAGGAGGGACCACGAGCTGGATTTTCTCCTTTAGCTGGGTGGTGACTGTTCAGGTTTAAGAATTTCTCTAGGCTTCTCTCTTCAGGAAATTAATTTTTGGGGCATGTTTGGATAACAGAATAAGTAAAATATTGAGAAACAGCTCTGAATCAAGGTTGGTGAGACCAAGAATGACAACAAACAAAGTGAAGGCAAGAGGATCTACCCTTGGTTAAGGCACACATGACATAATTGTCTTTAACAGTTCTCAGGTGCAACTCCTGACTCAGACTTTTTTTTTCCCTTTTGTTTCTCCATTAGTCTAAGCTGTAGAAATTAGAAACTCCTTTGGGTGAGTAGCAGAGGACTGAGGAATCTGCCTGTATACCAAAATCAGTCACTTTCATTTTAGGGAAAAGAGGAGGAAAACCTTCAGGTGTCTTTTAATACCAGAGAATTTACAAAAGACTTTGCTTTCACCTCTGCAATTTCAGTCTGCTTTTACTGAAAAAGCACAGTTATGTTTTAGGGATTTCTTTTTTAAAGACAGCGTAAAATAAAGCAGATAATGTGTTAAATGTAGTTTCGTTTCTTTCAGGGGTTTGGAATGATTAATACAACCTTTAAAGCAGAGTAATACCAGGGAATATTACTCTGTAACATCTTTATGGTATCTTAAGATATCTCATCTTTCATACAGTCAGGAAAAAGCTTTCACAATATAAATTGATGTTACCTTTGTTTGCTTTTTCTTTTTTTTTGTTTCCACCTTTGTCAAATCGAATTCTTCTAGTGTTGGCCTCCTTGTTTTTCTCATGTAGGCAGATTAGCGAGTGCAGCTCACAGAGGTGTTGGTTTTGTGTTCTTGAACACTAAATGGGGCTTTGGTGCAATTACTGTAATGCCCTGTGTTCATTGTTCCTCTCTTTATCAGCTCTTTGGGTTAAAAAAATGCCTCTTTCTGTGCCCACGCTTAATCCTTTGCTTTTGGCACTTCAGGATCCTTGTGTAGATGTTGGGGTTTTTTTTAAATTAAGCAAAACATACTTCAGTTAAAAAAAAAAAAACCACAAACTTAAAAAACTGTATTCCATACTTCAGGTGTTTGAATATTTTAAATGATAGCTCAAGATACAGTTGATGAGACAAAATGCAAACATACCGGTTTCTGGCTGTACTCCCCCAAATTTTGTCTTTTCCTTTAATTAAAGCCTTGTCGTTTGCTCCAATCAAACATTTTCTGTCATAACATCTTTTGATGTCACTGTACATAAAAAAAAAATTCCTGTGAGGAGGAGTTATCTGCTGCCTTACAGGGGAGTTTGTGGTGTAGTTCAAGCCTTGCTTTGTAATCACAGGGGTGGAATGCACTTTATAGTTATTTTGGTTGTTTGCTTCACGATCTGTCAATGCTGCTGGAAGCCAGAAATGTGATTTATTTTGTCTCGGAGACATATTTTTCACACATACATATATTTTAAAAGATAAATCATCGCCTCCCTGGCTCCTCAGTCAGTTGAGGTCAGTGGGAGCTGTCGTGGGCAGTAATTAGCATTTGATGGCTGTTTGTCATCTTCTGCCACAAGAATTGGCCATTACACTGCAGCTCCTGTGCCTGACCTTCCTTGTTGTGACAGACACCAGTTTAGCAGTCTTGGGCATGAATTTTAGTGCCTTTTATTCATAGCTGCCTTTGATCCCGAGTGTGAATTGCGTACAGGGCTGGTTTTTAATCTGTTAGAATGCAAATTTTTCCTGGCTGGGATGTCTGGTGTGAGTCAGTGAAGTTGCTCGTCGGGGTCCAGGAGGTGGGAGACTGTCCTTGGATTCATTTTTGGATGTGTGAACGTCCCAGGGGCCTCTTTGTGAGCATTGAAGGGATCTGAGTAAACACCCAAAGGATGGATTTTTTTGTGTTGCACTGCAGCCACACGAGTTTTTTAGGAGTTAGGACTGTGTAACTTTGTTTTCCCTGCTGTGCACAGAACGTGAGCACACAAAAGCTGAACTGAGAATATTCCTGGGGAGTGTTTCCAAGTAGGCTGTCCCACGTGCTGTGCGTTCACCATTGTGGTCGTCCCCCTGCTCAGAGCAGTGTAAAATGCTCGTTTTTGTTCCGTGTTTCTCAGAAGCCCTTTCTCCTGCAGTGACTTTATGGCTTTCAGATATCCTGTGCCAGATACCTGGGAGGGAGGGTTTATCTCTTTAATAATGACAAAATTACTGAAAACATAACAGGAATTAGCTTGGCTTGCTTTGATGTCAATAAAAACATGGTTACTTTCTAAAACCTCCATTTAAATACTGCTGATACTGGTCTCTGCAGCACACCTGGCCTTTATTCTTTTCACCCTGTAGTGTCCTTTTATTCCATTAATAACTTTCCATCTTAGGCAGCGTTTTCCAAACTGCTTTTCCATACTTTTTTCTACTTGTGTGCTCAGATTTATTTATTCACCTCTGAGCTCTAAAATCTGTCAAGCCAGCGGAGTGCTGCAGGAAGGACCCAGCCTGTTACGGATTTATTTATTGGTGATAATTTTATTGGAATTGCAGGAGTTCTGGTGGGAACAAGCAGTATTTCCTCGAGGCTGGAGCTGGAGGCCGCACCGGGCTCTGTGCCCCATCCTCGTGCTGGGATTAGACCTCCCCTCGTGCCCACTGGGATGTTCCCAGTGTGGGAACTCGGGGCTAAACCGATTATCAGCTTTGGGGTCAGAGCAGTATTTTTTCTCCAGTTACCAGGTCTTAGAGATGTAATTTGTGGTGTTGGTCTGCTGTGCAGTGCAGGCTCTTGCCTGCTGCTTAGGATTGCTGGGGTGAGAGAGAGCTGGGCAGGTAAGGCAGCTGTCTCCTGGATCCCATCTCTCATGGCTTCCCTTATAGCTGGGCCGTAGGGTTGGAATTTGAGGGGATTTTTGGAGGTGCTTTGTTACCTGTAAGGAGTGTGGAACGTCTTGTGGATGCTCCGTGAGCTCTTGGTCTGAAAATTTCGTGGGAGAGTCACACATAAATTATCCAGGTATTTCTGTTCCAGTAAATATCCTGGAGTCCTGCCCTGGAAATGGAGGCAGAAGGAAAAGCAGTGGTAATCTGAGGGGTGGTAGGAAGTTGGGAGGTAATTATTATGTTCTAAAAATGCTTTTTGCTTCCTAAATAAATAATAAATAATTTTGCATAATAAATTATTTTGCTTCCTAAATAAATAAATCCCTCCCAGATAGTGAGAAATTCTGATTTTCTGGTATTATTGATCCCCACTGGAGGGAGGAGCTGCACAGTTGTAAATTGAGGGCGAAACTTCCGTGCAATCTCCTTGCCTGAATTCCTCAATCTTCTGAATGTTGGAGTTGTTGCCTTTGGTAATGAGGACCCTCCTTGGTACTGGAAGATTTTTTCTCTCTTACAGACAGTTTGCTCCATATAAAACATAAAAATTTGGCTTTAGGAGTTGTAACTTACGTTTTTCAGATCACAAGTATTTTTTTCCTGACCTCTGTAGCATCATTTGTCAGATGAATTTGTGGACATTGCCAATCTGAGTGCTCAAGAAGGTCCAGATTTTCTTTTGGGAAGAGTAGGGAGGAGTGGTCTCTGAGTTACTGTTGGATTGGGTTGTAGTTTGTTGTACAGTGGGTTGATGCAGTTGCCTCTGGCACTCAGAAATCATGAAATCACATTTTTTCAACATCCTATGCATGAAGTGAATGAATGAAATGACTGAGAAATCATTCTTTAATATTAGTGTGGCAATTTGAGTTTTCTGAAGACACTTTAGAAGTTCTCTGCGTGTTGAGGTGATGGGGAAGACACAGCAGTTCATTGTAGAACTGCCTAAAATTGACACAAAGTGCTGGAAGGCTGGTAAATCCAACAAAAATCGAGTGTATTGCCATGAAGAAGAACTTTATAACCAGAGTGAGGGACAGCTTTTGCAAGTGAGCTTGTGGGCTTGTTTTGTTACAAGGGGAAATACTAATGGATTTCAGGACTTGGCTGAATTTTTATGGAATTTAAAAAAAAAAAATTTTAATAATTCCGAATGGCACCAATGAGTAATAAAAGCAATCACGTGGAGAAACAGAACCCCGGAATTGTGTTGTCTTGCCTGTACTAACAGCAGTGTTCCCTCTGTGCAGCTCTCTACAACTACGATGCCAGGGGACCAGATGAACTCTCCTTACAGATCGGGGACACCGTGCACATACTGGAGACCTATGAGGGTAAGATGGCAAAAACCGAATTGAAAAATAAGATTTTTTAGGGGGGAATTGCCTGCCTTTTCTGTTTGTGACCTTCTCGTGCTGTCAAGTGATGAACTGGCGGTTTAGGGAAATGAAGACACGTGTGGTTGGTGAGCTGGTGAATAAACCCTGGATTTTCTGGGGAAGGAGAATGTTCACACAGCTGGATTTGTATGGATCATTGGTAGCGTCCCCGTCACGGTAGAGAAATGAGAGATGCTTTTTGGGTGCCCTTGGGTAATGCAAAAGAACCTGCTGCTGCAAGAAGTGTAATCTGAGTTTGAAAGTCAGCTGGGTCCTAAATGATTTATGTGTCTCTTCTAAGGTGGGTGCCTGTGTTACTGTGCACTGATTTCAGGCTTTTCCAGATGCCTCTTTTGAGATCAAACTCTGGAAATGTCACCTGTACCAAAATCCTTCCTCCCTGATCCGTGTACGGGGGAATTTGAGTGCTGGGTTTGATAATCAGCAGGATGTGGAAATTGTCTCAACATTTTCAGCTCTTAATCCAAGCAAAATAAAACCCTTTTGTTACATCCTGGAGTTGAAATTTTATGGCACGCTGCAGTTTGGAAAGGTGAGGGGAACACAGGACTGAACTCTGTGTTTGAAATATTGGAACACTTCTTGCCTTGTGGAAACATGATTTGCTTTAATATATTGATTTAATTTGCCTTTCTAGACATTGATCTTTCAGTAGATCTGTGTGATAAATTTTAGTTATTGGCTTGATTGGATTTTTTTATTAATACCTTTCCTGAAACAAACAGTGCTATTTCAGCAAGAGTTGATCATCGCTGTGAAGTGGAATTTTTGAATTTCCTCATTCTTCCTGGGCCTTTTCTTGGAGCTCAGTTTGCTGCTGCAATGCCAGGTTTGACTCTGAGCAAAGCACTCTTTCCACGATCTGACGCTGCATGCTTTAATCAAACCCTAATAATGCAACGATTTTAGATGCAAATGGAAGGGTTCAAATATTGCACAGCTTTGTACTTATATATTTATATATATAATATATNTACTTATTTTATGGATGCGGGAGAAACTCTGAGCAGGGAGTGTGAAACCCTCTCAAATGCCGACTGCTGCCAACCACGTGGGACAGTGAGGATGAATCCCTTTCCCCCTGGGCTGGAATAATAGGAAGACCTTCACCCTCTCAGGGCTTGGAGCACATGGGATGAGTTCGTGTGAAAAGAAATGCAAATTCACATTCTCCCAAGTGCTAATTGCTCGTTCCCTGCCTGCTGAGATGGGGATTTAGGTGCTGTAACTCTTATCTCTCTTGTTTACAGAGCTGCCATTATTAGGGGATTATTTGAGGTGTTTGATCTCCCAGTTCCCCTGGATAAAACTTGTGTGGATTGTGCCCTAGGAGGTTTTGTACCCTATAAATTCCCAGGTGCCCTATAAATTCCCGGGACTCACCTGCCCGTGCCAGGCTGAGGTGGGAATGAGCCCATCCAAAGGAAAACCCTCTCATTAAATAATCCTGGGGCAGAGGAGCTGTTTGAAGAGTCAGTAATGCCCTTTTGCTGAGGATCTGGGATTTTGCCTCTCCAAGGTCTACCCCTTTTCCCTGTGGGAACACCAGTTGGCTTTTTTCATGGATACCTGCTGGAGTAGACATTCTGCTCCTCCCATCCTGCTGTCAATTTGATACTATTTTGGTTTAGTTTTCTACAATAATTAAGTTGGGAGTAGTTTTGAAGACTGGGCTGTGTCTGTGGGCTTTGAAATGGTAGAAATTAGGTTTTTTGGGGTTTTTTTCCCTCTGAATCTGCGTTGCCAAGAAAAGCTCATGGGAAATCCTTGCTCAGCTGTGGTCTCTGGAGAAGGCAGAGGTGAGGAGTTGGGAGGGCTCAGTCTCACATCCCCAGTCTGGAAGATCTGTTTTTACACCAGATGTAGGGTATCTGTTGCCACCATGTCCTGGGATTGAGTGCTAAAATTAACCTTGAGCCCTGTGTTTAAAATAGTATTTCCTTTTCTGCCCATGAGTCGGACTGACTTTGGAATTTGTTTTTATTACTAAAAAATTTGACATTTTGCATTCTAATCATGGAAGCTTTTTTCTGTGAAATGCAGAAAAATTGCGTAGAAAGAATTCAGAGTGCAGATCCTGTAAAATTTCAGTCTCACCTGTTTTTATAGGAGGGAGGAAATTGGAAATGAATGTTCTCATTTCATAATAAATATTAAATTTGTGTTCTTAAAGTAAAGATGAAGCCACTTTTTTTTCTAAAATAAAATCAGTATTTTTCTTTTAGGAAATATTTTAGTTTACTTTTTGCTTAGAAAACTTTCTCTGTCCTTCTAATCTGAACCTTAGAGGGAAAACCAAGCAGGAAAGCCATAGGAATTCTTAAATATCCTGCTCTGCAGGAGAGGAGGATTGCATTTTGTAGCAGATACCCTAAACCCCAAGTATTTGCCACGTTCTGGATTAGTACTTTCCAGATCTTTAGTGTCTTAATTCTGTTTCTTGACAATATTTGATGGAATGGGCAAAAGGAACGATATGATCAATAAATGTAGCTCATTAAGGGGAATAGCTGGGAAATGTAACAGAAAATCAACCTCAAAACCAAGGCTGTGTGTTGGAGCATCAATTAATTTCTAGTGCTGCTGTGAGAAGGGAGTTTGGCTTCCCAAATAAGGATTTTCACAGAAGTTGTTCTTGGTATTATGGGAAAGCTTAGTTTTTGGTGCAGGTTTTTTTTGTTTGTTTGTTTTTAAATGCAGCGCAGCACTGTCAGAAGTGGATGCATTGTTTGTGGGTAACCACAGCAAATTCTTGAGTGTCTTCTGCAGCTTCGACAGAGACAGAAGTATTTCCTTGGTCTCCTCTAAGCTGAGCATTTCCTTGGATGCACATTCCCAGCTGTTCCATAGTGTTTGTGAAGGGCGAGGTCTGCTCTTGAGCAGGGCAGGGATGAGGAGTCCACAACCTGTGCCAGGGCATCACCTTCTTCCCAGGGAAGGAGTTCCTGGAATCCCCCAATGTTTTGGGCTGGAAAGGACC